>BCJC01000003.1:2105450-2343223 GCA_001600175.1 Erythrobasidium yunnanense
GGGGATCCGAGAGATTCCAGACAAGATCAACGAGCAGGCGCCGAGTGAGGCGTCTTTAGCACGCAAAGTTGGAGCTGGCAGGAAGCCGTGGGAGGTGTGATGGGATAGCAATGCGTGTGCTTTCGATCCAAGGCATCGCCTCGCCTTGCCCCACCTCGGCTGGCAGCAGTGGTACATATATGCACAAGCACTTTAGGTTCTTCATACTTAGTAAATTACCACTTTTTAACCTAGTTGCAACCACTTGCTAACCATGTTTCCAGCCTGCAGACTTCAACGGCGGCTCACGAAACGTTGTTGGATACCTCAGTCACTTCGCATTGTACGGCGACTCAAACCCATCAGTCCCACGAAGTAACTGGGGTAGAAGTTCTCCTTTGGGGGATTTCATCTGGAAATATTTCCTTTGGTCTCGTTGGCTTAGGCCCCTTGGACCCGACTAGACCCTGGCTTTGGCTCATCTCGACACGCTTGATCCGAAACCCTCGGCACATGCTCTGGGCTGCAAGGACAGCTTGCTAGACAGCGGCGATAAGCGGTGTCGAATAGCTATGCGGCTTCGGACTGCTTCAAGTGGCTTCATTCCCTATTGCCATCATGATCAAGTGCGAAATGTATGCTAGATCGTATGCATACGGCAGTACATCCACACGACATGTATACGTCTCCCGTCCATGCAGACCAAGCCATTGTTGCATGCGTCATCAGCTGCGGCACTCGGATCGCGTGCCTTCTTGTTGTCATCTAAAGCGTGAACAGCTTGTTTAGCAATGCATGCATGCGCAGCCAGCCCTGCAGATTCCATTTTCTGGCAGGTTTCCTTGCACGTGCCGATTTGACTGTTTCAGCTTTGTCCGACTCTCTTCATTCTGTGTCGTAAGGAAGGCATGTTGCGTCGCTGAAGACCATAAGCAGTTCATCATGCCCTTTGAGCCGATCCCAGGAAGCCGGCCTTTGACCGTCTCGGCGGCTGTCACACCTCCTCTGATTTACTGTCAGTTTGGCTGTCATTGCTCTTAACCTCTCACTGCCGCTAAGGATCTTCCAATATACTGCCAGTCCTCGCTCTTACTCTACTTCCTCCATTCAATCATGTCAGCGCATCGACTAAGCGCACCATCGCCAGTTTAAGGGCGACTTTGGCCATACTTGCGACTATTACCTTCGCAAGGCTTCCTCTATGCTATCACATACCGTGGTCCTGCGGTCTCACGTATATACTAAATCTCGTTGGATGGTATGGCTGCACGCGCGTCATCGATGTCTTCTTCATCACTGGTCGCACGCATATACCGCGAAGAGTCAAGCGTAAACTGAAGATGCTGGAAGATCCAGACTCGGAGGTCGAAAGTGAGAACAGTCCAGTACTGAAGGTCGGCTTTGGCAAGAAGCAATCAGGTAGGCTTCTAGTGCGCCTTGCAGCCACTCCACTGAGAGCGTTATCCCCAGCTCATCAAGAAGGATTGAACCCCAAGCTCTCTACCAGAAGAACCTCGTTCCTCGTAAAAGTAGCTAAAGAGCGCAAGTTGTGCCTCAGCGATATCAAGGATGTCTTTTACGACAATAATCCTTTAGCTCGAAAGAGACACGGTAGGCAGACTTGAAAACGGTGGACAGAGTAGTGCTGAGACCCTTTGGTAGGCTCTTTCAATGTAGAGAAAGCCATGACCGACAACCATGAGCAGATGAAGCCAGACTGGGCCGCTCGATTTCTGTATGCGCTAGACTTAGAGCTGTCCATGCGAGGTGTTGGGGTGAGCTGGGGCCATCTCTCCTTGCGGCCATTGTCCTAAAACTAATGGCCGTTTCGACAGTGGAGCTGGACGACTGCCGATGTGCGACATAGCAGGAAGACCTGGCTTCCTACGCTCGAAGACGAATTCCATCAGCTCTTCTTCAGCGATATACCTCTAGTAGCAGGATCCCTAGCGCTTGAGCGATACATATTCACCTCTTCCGACCCCAGGATCGGCATAGACTCGCTCAACTACGCTCAAAGAGCTCTTCTCACACTCTCGCAAGGCGTCTTCCTGTTCGGGACGTTCTCGGCTGGCTATACTGCTGGCGCGATCGCGACTGCACCGCTACGGATACGGTACAGGCAGTGGTGAGTCAGAATTTCGGCACTGCTTGACTAGATTATCAGCTCATGTATCTGTAGGACGACACATAACTTGGCATTCTGGCCGCCCCTGAATAGCGAGCCGCTGATATCAGTCACTACAGTCAGACAGTTCTGGTCGAAGTCGTGGCATAGGCTCTTTTCGCGGCTCTTCCTAGTATGGGGCGTATGGCCAGGTAGGCCACTCCTGACGCCCTTGCAGAAGTGTGCGACTAAACGTGAGATCAGGTCAATGGCTCGAGGAGAAGCTCTGCAGGTCCTCCTTCCTTGATCGACTGGATCCAGAGCGCGACATCGGGAAAGTTCTTGGCGCTTTCTTCATATCAGGCATAGTCCATTCAGCAGCTGGGATATCGATCAATGGAGGCCGGCCGTCGAAGACGTTCGAATGGCTTTTCTTCTTCACGAGCGGGGCTGCAGTCGTCATCGAGCAGGTAGTACAGCGTCTTGCCCAGAGCTGGCGAGGTGATAAGAACCCAAGATGGTACGACCCGTGGATTGGAAGGGTCTGGACCATGTCTGTCCTGCTGTGGAGCGGACAGTACTTTACGCGAGGGTGGTACGACAGTGGCTTGATAGAGGTGAGCTGTTCATGACGCCGCATCGATAAGTTGCTGACGTTTCGATCTGTAGGAAATGGTGACTCTGCCATTCCAGACTCTGGGTCTCGGCCTGGATATTGTCATCCAGGGCTTGTCAGCAGTCAGGGCGATTGTGAAGGGCTACGAGGTAGCTTGATCACACATGTAGCTTCTACCTTCCACTACGTATTTGCATGGTATCACCGCTGTACTAAACTCCACTTATCTGTATCGTAGTCTATCGAGCTCCCCTTTAATGCTGGATGACCCTTCGCACGCTGCTCGTGCAGGAACTTCTGCTTCAATGCTGCTGTGAGAGTATCGAGTACGCCTAATCCGCTTGCGAGTGCCCAGACTAGAGTAGAAGCATAGTAGAAATTGCTGTTGCCCGAGCCTGCGTATAGCCAGAGATGGTGGAAGGTAGGCAGGAGCAATATCGTGTACAGATGCGCCATAATCGTAAAAAGCGGGTAGCGCATGTCTGTGTAAGAATTCGCGTTACGTTAGAGTGGGTGAGAACAGCGTAGGAGGCCCGGAGCGACTTACGGGAAACCAATTCTGGATGAAGAGCTAGTAGGCTGTGGTAAAGTGCTGCGTCGCCAACGGTAGGATATGACTTGAAAGTTGCCTGTATGCCGCTTAGGACTGTGAAAGCGAGCAGCGGATCATATCTGAAAGCAGGCAGCATCAGTATCGGAGCTCCCATGACCAGCACGGCAAGCTTACTTGAGCTTCAGGCAGATAGGTATCGCGTATGCCGACAGATGCGCTTGAAAGACCAGCAGGAAGAAGTTGCGGAAGTGGTCAAACATCTCGATGAAAAAGTACCAGTATAGCCCCACGTTCGGAGTCAGGTCTTGTACAGTGAGCCTTATTAGCGGAAACATTGTCAGATTAGAACGGCGTAGGCTCGGCCGATGCAGCTTACAATGCTACGTAGGTTTTGAGGAAAGACCAAGAGCCGAGGAGCATGTACGAGGCGAGTAGAAGAGAGACTTGCTGGATGACTAAGCTAGCTATGGTGCGTACGTAGAAATTGGTCTGTCCAGCTCACGCATCAGATAGGCTCAAACGGAGTTTTGTGACGGCACTTACTTGCTTCGGCTGCGATTGCTTGAGAAGCAGAAGAAACGCAGGTAGGAGAATGGTAGGGCAGGACAAATGCATTGCAATAGAGAAAGCGGATGTTGCAAGAGTCGTCGAGCCTATCATCTCCATTTCAGCATCTTGGCCACGCACCCTGCTATAATGAGTGCATACCTGTAGATGCTCCATATACCGAAACTGCGATGGCCAGATTCGAGAAAGATGTAGCTGATTTCGCGACCACGGTGAGCAGTCCAAGCGGGTTAAACAGGACTCTGCCAGTCAATCTGAGCCGGCGTGATGGTAGAGATAGATAGAGACGTACAGGAGTGCTATCCACCAGGGTTGCAAGGACGATATGGAACTCTTCGCGTTCTTGGCTCGAGCAGCGCCGACAATAGCTAGAGCTGTTCCCAGGTCTGCCAATGCATACAGGAAGGGCACCAGAAGGTCAGGACATGCCGAGAAGACGGCTAGAAGCAGCGGCGCCTGGATGACATATCAGCCGGGCTCGGAGAGGTCGACCAAGCTGGTCGTACCTGTCGAAACACGCTGCCAGCGTATGGATCCAGGCCATGACGGTATAGATAGACTCCTTCCTGGACTGTACATCATGCTCAGACGTCGGCTTGCTGCTGGTTAGACCGTTTCTTCGCGTACGTGTTTTCCAGCTCGTCACCGGCGTCGCGAGCTCGAGACGTGTAGCAGCATGGCCAGCGACAGCAGGATGATGCAAAAGAGCAATACGTAGAGCTACTCCCAGTATCAGCACTGCCAGCAGCCGTGCATCCGGCATTTACTTGAATTGAAGCAAAAGAAACGGGGTAAAAAAAGGAATGAATCTTTGTATGGGTCTCGAGGGTCGAAACCAACGAGACCAAAGGAAATATTTCCAGATGAAATCCCCCAAAGGAGAACTTCTACCCCAGTTACTTCGTGGGACTGATGGGTTTGAGTCGCCGTGCAATGCGAAGTGACTGAGGTATCCAACAACGTTTCGTGAGCCGCCGTTGAAGTCTGCAGGCTGGGAAGGAAAATTCATGGTTAGCAAGTGGTTGCAACTAGGTTAAAAAGTGGTAATTTACTAAGTATGAAGAACCTAAAGTGCTTGTGCATATATGTACCACTGCTGCCAGCCGAGGTGGGGCAAGGCGAGGCGATGCCTTGGATCGAAAGCACACGCATTGCTATCCCATCACACCTCCCACGGCTTCCTGCCAGCTCCAACTTTGCGTGCTAGAGACGCCTCACTCGGCGCCTGCTCGTTGATCTTGTCTGGAATCTCTCGGATCCCCGGAACAGGTTTGCCAGTCGCAATCAGCTCGGCAATATCTTCAAAGGATATGGGGTACGGAGGATTGTCTTCTGGAAGGGAGGGAACGGAGAGGGAGCTCGGTACACTAGGTGTGGTCGATGAAGCCGGGGCAGCTCTGCCGGTACCATGTCCGTATCTTCTGCCTTTAGAAGGTTGACATGTAACGTTGAACATCCCTGTGTATATGAATACGTATAATCTCAGGATTGAATGAATGAGAACTACGGGAAGTGAGGGGAAAGTGGAGACCCATGTCGCATACTGGCATGGTAATAGGGAGTGATTACGCACTCGCCGTATTCTATCAACAGAGACATATTGAAGACAACTCCTTGGTAGTAGTTGATACAGAAGAAGGAGGTGCTTTGATCGGTCCTTTTCCAAGAGACGACTCAACCGATTGATGTTGAAGCTGGGAACGCAAGCGCTGGTCTCTTCCAGTGTTCGCAATACATCCCGATACGCTGGAAAGGATGCCCGACTTTCGTATATTGCGTTATCGACCTTCTTTAGGAACCAGCAAGATTTGTCACGGCAGAATGATCAGAATCGAAGAATATCGGTAGCATCGCGCGTCAGGTCTTCATACACATCAAGATTGGCTTCTCAGATTGGGCAGATTCGAGGGATTTCTTCAAGTACTTGCTCGAGAGCTGTCAGTCCGGACCAGAAGAAAGTCGATCCAGCTCAGGCGCAAGAGCGGCAAGGAAATTTAGAGGCAGAAGCTTCAAATAAAAAACAGTTGGATGTGCAGCATGAAGGGCGCAAGCGTGAGGTGCTGGCGCATGTCTCGAAATATCCGAAATCATTACAAGCCTTGGCTATGTCATTGCCGTCTTCTGGCTTCCACAGACCTACCAAAGACGAGTAAGGTCATACAAAGCTCCATCCTGAACTGCGCCCTGACTTCAAGCCCAGGCTCCTGTCCGCAACCTCGAACTTCTTTGAACGCCTCAGGATCCGATTCAAGTGGTTCACCATTCGTGGCTTCAGAAGGTTTAGAGCAGACGATTGGAGTGCCTTCTTGAGCTGGCTAATCGGGGGAGTCGGAATATGGATCATCGTGGGGACGTAAGCGCGAACAACTCGGCGAAATGACAATTTATATACTAATCTACTGTTTTGACAGGACAAGCTTCTTCTCCTTCGTTTTCCTTATCCTCAAACCACTTCAAGCCCAAGGTATGCATGACCGCTCGATCGAGGGATATCGTTCTGACAGCTTTCTATAGAATGGCTTGCGACTTGGCTAGGCTCCTATCTCACTTCACAATCGGGCATTACAATCGTTTTTGAGTCCGCCATTGTGCCGAAATTCTCAGTCAAGGACTCCAAGCTCACCTTCAAGAATGTCTATCTGTCGCGCGGCCTGGAGAAGCATAGCTCACTTAGCGCTGAAGATGCAGTCGACTCTAGCGGCGTTACAAGGAGGAAAGCTTCTAGTAATAGAGTACGAAGGGTATCCAGCGAAGACCTTGCAGACCTTCGCAGCAGGAGTGCTGCTCAAAGTCAAGCGAGGTCTACAGTACCGGCTGGCGCGTCTGCGGATACCACACTAGCGCCGGCGGAGGATGGAGCACCCCAGTACACACACTTCCACCTTTCTGTCGATTCCATCGAAGTCTCGCTCAGCTTGCCTCGCTGGTTGGACGGGAAAGGACTAGTGAAGGAGGCTGCTGTGAGAGGCGTTCGAGGTGTTATAGGTATGTTGCAGACTCAGAGCCCTTATATGCACACTAATCACCCCTGCGATTAGATCGATCCCATATTCAGCATTTGGCCAGCTCCGGCGACCAGGATCACAGAAGATTCCGACACAAAGCTCAGCCAGGAGATTTCCATCTGGAAAATCTCGCCATAGAAGACTTCTTGGTGACAGTCTACCAGCCGGACAATTTTAGGCCGTACACATTCTCTATCTTTTCTGCCACCATCAACAACCTCAGAAAGCAATGGCTGTTCTTCGATCTTCTGAGTGCAGATAGTATCACCGGTCAAGTAGATAACTGTCTGTTCTCTCTTCATCGTCCTCAAAGCATAGGCCGGACTAGCGAAGAAGATAAGAAAGACACGACATGGAAGCGAATGGTAAGCTGAGTTCGCGCTTCTGTGATTTGTATTCGGCTAATTCTAGCTCGTAGTCCCGCTTCAGAGTGGATGGCGTTTCAGTCGATCATCTACAAACATCACGCGATACTGGCCCGCTTGCTTGGATAGACTCGGGTCGAGCAGATCTAGTTGCGGACATCCGATTTCCTCATGAGCCAGGTGATGATGTCGACCTCAATACTATCATTGGAGATATAGTCGACAATCTGGACGAAGCGTTACGAGCGCCTTCCAATCCACCTAGTCAGCGCATACCAGGTCGACCAGAACTGGCCAAAGGCAAGGCTCTAGAAGCTCCCACTGCCTCACTCCGAAGTATGCTGGGCATAGAGGGCGACACGTCTTCGGACAATGTGAATCGGACAGTCAGTATCGATCTTGATATTCGGTTCAAGGATGTCAAGGCTACTATACCAGTGAGCCCGCTTGCGACACGCATACTTGAGCCATACTGACTGCAGCTCCAGCTATTCAATTCGGATCTATCCCATGTCAACAATGCTTTGGTCCGACCTATAGTCGCTTTCATTAACTCGAACAGAACGCTCATTCCTGTCAGATGCCACCTCGATATCGGTCTAGAAGAATTCGATGGAAGTTGGACAACATACGATATAGGCTTGCTGGAGGCAGTTTCAGAACAGGTCTACAGCGCTTTGGCGCATCACGTACATAGCAGTCAGGCGAAACGCGCCAAGGCAGTCGGCCTTTGGAGCCTACAAAAGAGCGCTGCAGCTATCCTGGTTGCATTTAGACAGAATCTCGAGCATCTTTGAGGCTTTGGCAGTTCTTGGATTTCAATGGACAGTGTATAATATAGCTAGACCTTACGGCGTTTAGATGGACGAATGGAGTTGAAATCCAATCTCTCGTTGGCTTGCGCTTCGATCGCTACGCTGTTCCCGGGCAATCCGTGCTGAGACAGAAAGGACTCGACGAACGCCTTCACACCAGGTCTTCCAGTCTGTGCCCAATCCTCCATCGCTTGTTGCGTGTCAAGGCCGAAGTCCTCAATGGCTACATCCTGCTTCTTAAGATGCGTACGTAGCAAATCCATTCTTTTGCTGACAGCGAAGTCTTTCTTTGCTGCTTTCTTCTCTTGTGCTGCCTCTTTTCTTGCCTTTTTAGCGTTACTCAACCGTTCGATAGGTCCACGCTGGTACAGCTGAGCGTGTTTCCAGAAGTGATGAGCTACATTGGCCCTTTTCTGCATAGGTAGATGAGCTATGGCGTTACTATTGAGTCCATACACTTCCTTCACTTCAGTCTTCTTCACGAGCTGATATTCTTCCGATAGCATACATAGATTGCACAGCAGTCTCTTGGCCAAGGAATGGTAGGCTGTGCAATGATTGAAGGCTTCGCACTCAAAACATGACACGCGGATGATGTCTAGAATGCCAGCTCTGCCTTTCTGTGGCTGGGTTATAATGCGATTCAGAACGGCGGAGAAATGGGATGGAAAGTCTGAAGTGGGATTTCGAGGGATGACTGGTAAGCTGGAATGTCAGCCTTCGCTCGCTCGGACTCGGAAAGCATGACTACTGACAGGCAAATCTACGCTCTTGGTATTTAATCCAGAAGTCCTCATCGAGGATCCGGTGCAGGCGCTTATTAATACTCGATAAGGAGACAAGTGAACGAGGATGATGAATCAGGTAGGAGGTAATCTTGAGGATCGTTTCATCGGGAAGACCACACAAGCTAGACTTGCTGCGAGCGCTTGGTAGGTACATTGTTCCGAACAAACCGTGATATGGATGTAGTGGCAGGAAAGAGAACAAGGAGTGTCCACAAGGTACCGCAAAGAGCCTTGACGGGTTCCTTTGTGGTGCTTGGAACAAAAGCAGAAGGTCCGTGCGCGGAGCTCGAGCGAAAGTCCGGCTTTTTAGGTTTATTGTCAGCATCAAACTCGTGTACCCTTGGGTGTAGCGATCAATGTCGTCTTATGCTGATAACCCTCGCGGCAGCGAGAGCTTGTCAGTCCAGGGATGGCAGTCCTACGAACCTCGGTGTTTATATATATTTGATTTTATTTTATTTTGAATTGTTTTTGGATTTAGAGATATGTAGGAGAGGGATTGAAGGAGAAGCTACGAGGAAGAAGCTATGATAACTGGGCACATGACCGGGGCGATCCTGCTAGAGCGAAAAGGCTATAGGTGCATGGTGTATCGTATCCAGGGAAGAAGACGAGGTGAATGTACGTTGGGAGTGCCCTAGAGTGCTTGCACGGAAGTAGCCGGAGGACTAGAAGCGTAAATCAGCGGATCGACCAAAGACTAGCATATCAAGAGAACCCTTACCTAGCTGCAGTGCAACTTAGGCAGATACTCCGTTGGACGAAGGAACGTTGTAGTACTTGGAGTAGTACGACAATTGAGCGGGAGTAAGGGAAGGAGCAGGTTTCTTCTGTTCTGGCTGTGCTTGTTGACCGTAAGGGAAAGCGTATGGCCAGCCTGCATATCCGTTGAAGCCTGCACCGTTGATCTAGTATATTCTTCAGCGGCAGACTTTCGACGTTAAGTTCGTGAAACATACCTGAGCTGGCGCTCCCAGAGGCGGAGAAGTGACACCGTTGGCTTGGTTGGCAATGATGGATGTATCACTTCCTAGCTTGTCTTTACCCCATGAACACTTGACAGCTCTTCCGTGTACCATATTACCGTGAACATTGACGATGGCCATAGCTGCATTTTGATGGGTGTCTAGCTTGACGAAAGCGAAGCCTCGGTCTGCTTGCATTCTGATCTCGACCACATATCCGAAACCTTGGAAGAGAGGCATGATGTCTGAAGACTGGGTGTAGGGAGCGAGGTTTCCGACATAGACAGTGCTGTTTGAGGGAGGAGCTTCCTGAACGACGACATCGTAGATTTGAGGTTTGGTAGGGACAAAGTCTCGAGGAACTCGCGGCTGCTTGTATTCTGATGGAGGTGCTAGGTCGCTGTCACCGGCTGGAGCTGGTCCATCTGCGGTGTCATCATCTCCAAGGCCGCCAGCTGGCTCCTTAGGAGGTCCCAAGAAGGGTGGTAGATTGGAGATTCTCATTGGTCCTCCTGCCGCTCCTGTTCCAGCTTCCATTCCTTGTCCTCCTGTACGCTGGTTGGCCCAATTTACTCTGATAGCTCTGCTTCCGAGCCACTCTCCATTCATTGCTGTGATAGCTTGTTCTGCATCGTGTCGTTCCTTGAATGCTAAGAAACCGTAACCTCTGCTCTTGCCGGTAGCGAGATCCCACATGACACGAGCGTCTGTCAAAGATCCGAATGCATTGAAGGCCTTTGTAAGGGTAGCATCACTGATTTCTGGTGACAGATCTCCAACGAAGACGTGAAAATGGCCTGAGAGATCCTCCTTCTGCTGCTGGTTCTGGTAGGCCCAGTTGACTTTGAGTTCGGTATCGAAAATCTTCCTTCCGTTCAGCAAGTTGAGAGCATTCTCGGCGCCTTGCATGGTATGATATTCGACGAAGCCGTAGTTGAGACCGCCATGCTGGAAGTTGCGGTCCGGGATAAGTTTGACACCGAGTACAGGACCAGCGATGGAACTTCAGGACGATTAACGTAGCATTGATAGAGGTGATTGACGAGCTTCAAGTCAGCTTTCTACGGCAGCGCCCTGTTTGGACCGGTTTTGTGCCTACAAGACTTCAGCCAGCATATGTTCGCTGACGCGAGGCGACAGATTTCCGACATAAAGATGTGCTCTGGATGTATTGAAGCAGCGTAGGATGGCCGTAATCTCAAGTCAGTATCGCAGCTCACTTCCATCGCCTTTTTCGACGTTTTTGCGGCTTTTCCTCGTTCCCTCACCTCGCGCCAGCTCCAGGATGGACGCCTACACCGGCGCCAGACTGCTGCATGGCTGTATGAGCTGCGTGATGACCGCCGTATGATCCAGGAAAAGCAAAGATTGAAGAAAGCCAAACCGACGAAAAGCTCGAAAGACAGCCGGATGATGCAATGGCAAAGCTACAAAAGTCTATGGCCTTCCTCCTCTGTTACGGAATCCCAACATCGCTGTTATGCTGCCTCCCTTTGTGCGGCAAGAAGCTGTGTCTGTAGCCCGACGGTCCTGTAGCTGACCTCCCCTGGCCTGTCTGACGCTCCTCTCTCCTCTCTCCCTTACGATACTGACTCTTAGCACTCACCATGGGCATGTTCGCTCGTTCCAGCTCCAGTAGCTCATCGTCAGAGAAGGATCCAAGATACTGGAGCGACTGGAAGCTTACGGAGAAGATAAGCAGTACTCAAGGGATCGTAGACAAGTTGAGAGATGAGATACGGGAGCTCGAACGCTGGGTTGCACCCATGAGCGCTCCTCGCAGGTCCGCTTCGCCAAGGGGAAACAAGTACGAGCAACTCGCCCATCTCCGTGAAGAGCTCAAACGAGTCATAGCCAAAAGAGAAGACATTGGTAGGAAGTTCGACTATGCTGCTCGTGCTGCCAGAAACCCTCTCCAGAGCAGCGGATATAAGGCCGAAGCCCTTTACGAATCACGGCTAAAAGCAGCACAAGACGACGAGTTACAAGCGGACGAGGACTATCTGCGCAGACGTATAAATGACTTAGAGGACGATCGGGCGCCACAGTACATGCCACATAGAGCAAGGGTGGAGCTGGATGACGATAGTCTGACGGACGGTCAAAAGGAATTGCAGATGAAGAAACGCGTGCTAGAGGCCTTCCTGAAAGAGGAGAAGGCATATAAGCTTGAGCTGATCAACAGAGGTGGCATCAAAACCCGCACGGTATCTCCAGGCGACCAACAGTACGATCTCAGAGGCAGACCACGCTCACCTTCGCTGAGTAACGCCCGGCGGTCTCCACTCACCAGAAGGTATTCACGTGAACGTCCATCTGAACCCGACGTCGATGTTCAGATCGTTTATGGCGGTGAATCCGAAGGGCAGTTACCTGGAGAGACCTTCGGACACAAAGTAACCGCTAAAGACGAGTTTGGTCGTCGTATTGTTCATCCGCCCCGTGCTCCTCACTCTTCTCGTCTCTCCCCTCCACTAGGAGCACATTACCCGATGCCTTCGAGAAGACCGTCCCCGGGCCTGTCTGAGGTACCGTCTCTATCGACAGGTAGCTCGTCTCCCTCGAGGAGATATTCGACTGGTCCACCTGTCACTACTCGAGTGACGCGTACAATTTACCACGTTCTGCCATCCGCTTCATCAAGACCAGCTTCTTTGTCAGGGTTCAATACCAGAGCCCCATCGCCTGCAAGAGATCCTTATACTGGTCGAATTGATCCTTTCCAGTTTCTTGATGCCGGGTCTCAGCCAGCAGTGGCTTACAGCACTCCTCAATACCAAACGTCTCCGCCTGGATACTCGAACACTTATCGCTCGACGGAACAGCGCTGGATCAATGACCAGTGGGTGACTGTTCACGAGGTTGCGCCAAGTCCCCATATGTCGGCAACGCAATCGAATCAGTCATACTACTCTCCGTCCGCCCATTCCAGTAAAAAGAGCGGGAAATCGACGGGGAAGAAGAAGAAGAAGATCGCTATTATACGACGTAAATAAGTAGCGGGTTGTGTTGATCTCCGAAGATAATGACTGCCATCGCCCATTTCGAATTCTCATCTTGCAAATTTTGCGTGATTACCGAAAGCACAGCCGCAAGTTGACAGGTATACTGACTCATCAGATTCTGCTTTCTCCCTAAAGGTACCTCCTCTGGCATCCGCCCAAGGCATCTCGAGGGTCAACGCCATGGGCTCGTCGACTACATCGGACGACAGTGCATATCTTCGTCGGGCCGCGAAGCGAATGCTCAGAGAGCGAGAATGGCCTCTACGGCCACGGGGCGAACGTGAACTGCGACAATACACACAAACTTGGCTGGAGGGAAGCCACAAGGCAGCTTTGGCGGATTGTGACAAGGCCAAAGCCACACTAGGCAAGGCCCGGATCATGCCTCAACATCCGCTGCGCAATATGATCCTGCAATGCGCGGAGATAGACTACGACGATGCCTGTCACGTCTTCCGCGTTATCGTGGATAGAGAGAAGCACTACGAGTCCATCATGGCTAAGGCAAAAAGGCAACGTAGTGAATGTAAACGGAGAACGACAGCTTGGAAAAAGCAAAAAGAGAAAGCCAAGGAAGAGGCCAAAAGCAATCTCTCGCCCGCTTCAAGCGTAGCATCCACATCATGTACGCGTCTTGTTTCGGATGACATCGAGATACAGATCGGGTTAACGCGGAAGGACATAAAGACCTGCAACAACATTATAGTGGCCAAAACCTTCTACCGTCAGAATCTAAGCGACATCCTCGACCAGATCAAGCTCTTTCACAAGGATGCAGAGTCAGGTCTTGCGGATGCTAGAGAGGCATGGGAGAAAAGGTCAAGCTGTACTGCCAAATTTGTTCGGGCTATAGGAGGCCTAAAGTCCAGCAACACTACAGAGGAGCAGATCAAGGCTCTCACTCCGCACGGACCAACCTGGTATGCCGAATACGTCCTTGCTAGGGATCGAATGCTGTACGCAAGCTGGTGGGAAGCTGGCTGGTGGAATGACTGGGCGAGTACTAACGCCAAACAATGGCGACACCAGATGAGGGTGAACCAAGCGAGGTTCAAGTTACTCCCAAATACAGGAAGATGTTGGAGATATTGGACGGAAAGCTCGCAGCAGCGATGGAGGAAGAGCGTGGCTGGCAGCACAAAAGTAAAGCGGAGGAGCGTGGGACGCCTAAACGGAAGAGAAGGATGCAGGGCGATGGATCATCGGATGGAAGTGCGACCAGTAAAAGATCCCATTCAAGCAGGAAACCTGGCAAAAGTCGCAAGGGCGTTAGCTTCGATGCTAGAACGCCGGGCAGAGGGAGTGCGTAAGAGTTAGTTGATGTCTTGACAAAGTGTAAGCAGACGAGGAGGTTGTTGCCAAAAACTTTGTCAGCATCCGTTATCACCGAGTTACAAAATGACGCTGAAGCTTGAAGGTCGTGTCTTCAGTCTCTGACCAGCATGTCGCTGGGCCGAATCACGACGACTCCTTCAGAGAACACCTCAGAAACTAATCTTGACCTTTCCGAGGTGAAGAAAAGCCTTTGACGGCCCATGACGCCAGGAAAACAAGACGAAAGCTGACCGATTTCTTGCAATCTCGGGGCACAATAGTATGAAGAACGGCATAATGACTCCTCGTTCGCAAGCACGAATGGCTACGGGAACGAGAACCATGTCGAAAGCGGATCCACCGAAGACGAGGCTGCCCATATTCGCGCTGTCGAGGCTGCAATGACCAAACTCAAGCAAGCTCACTCTTCAGAAGATTGGAAACGTCTGAATAAAGGAAGCCATGGCGTCGATGTCGCTGTCCAGAAGAATACTGTCGAAGTCAACGGCAAACAAGTCAAGGTGCCTTTGTTGCGAGGGTGAGCTATACGTTCGCAAGGCGTATACCCACTGACATGTGCATGTGCATGTGCAGTCAGAAAGTCATTGAAGGCTTCACTCCTCAAGCGGTATTTCAGGTCGCAGGACAAAGAGATCTCTGGGACGACTGGTAGGCGCGATCACTCCGTCTTGTGATGTCGTCTAACGATTTCAACAGGTATTCATCGGGGAACTTCGTGGTTGACCTGGCCGAATCGACATCCCTAACTTACATGGTCATGAATATTCCAAGCGCGCCTACGCGGTAGGCAGTAGCGCACAATATGCAGTAATATCCAGCTAAAGTATCATTGTAGACCACGCGACATGGCGCTCGTTGAGCGTGTCGAGTTGGGAAGCGACGGGACAATCTACTTCGTTGCGACTTCCGTACGATCAGCCAGGATTCCTCCTGTACACGGTCGCGCACGCGCAACGATGCTCTTGAACGGCTTCGTCATGCGACCCATAGAGAAGAACGGCGTTCGGAGCACTTGGCTATCCTACTACCTACAAGTCGATCCAGCTGGCCTTTTGACACAGACACTCGCAAGCCGGATGCTTTCAAAGCGGCCGGCTGCGATATACAAGATTGAACAATACCTTCAGAAAGGTGGACCAATTCCAAGCCATGATGGCAACCGAGAAATGGCACGGAATGGATCAGTCAAGAGTGCAGGTCGGAATGGATCGCTCATACTTGCTGGCCCGTCGACGAGCACACCATCTAAGCGAAGGGAACACAAGGAAGTCGCTGCTGAAGGAGCAGACTCGCCGCTTATACCTCACGTAAGCTACCGGGAAACTGCATCATCAAGCAAAGTCATCCAGCAATCACAGGAGCAATTCCAGCAATTACTGTCTGAGAGGCAATGGGAGAAAGCGGTCGAGGACCACGGATCACCTATCTATTTCAGGCGGGATGGGAAGGCTGGCTTGCCTGCAGTCAAAGGCGAAGCTGTCATCGAAGAGGATTATACGACGGAACAAGTATTCGCAAGTATTGCGAGTCCTTCCGCGCGGACGATATGTAAGGATTTGGCTCTTCCCACATCTCAGGCTCTGGCTGACCGCTGCACGCGAACAGGGGACGATCAGTTCAGCTGGAGCGAAATTACCGAAAGTCAGAACGGCTTTGATCAAGCTTTGTACCGTGATACATGGAAGGGCGTGTATCCCCACATCTCAGAAACGAGTTTCACGCTAGCGAAAGCAGTTTTGCGGAAAGATGCCCGGACGGACGATGGCGAGATTCTCTATCTTGGGCGGTCAACGGAGTCAGCAAAGGCATCTGTAGACGTTTGGGGCTGGAAGATACAGCAAGGATCCCGGGGAACGGAGGTATCGCATGCTGCGAAGTTGGATCTAGGCAAGAGTGATTTGCCAGATTTCGTGGAGAAGATATATACGACAGCAGGAGCGAGTGGACCAAGTCGCGTCAAGAGCTTCCTGAAACAATATGGGCATCCGCCCTTCTTCTTGCGGTGGGGAGAAGGCAAAGCGCAGTTCTTTGGCGAGAACGAGGACAGCGATATTACGAGAGGCAAAGTAGGGTGGACAATTGAGGCGGGAGGTGAGAGTGGGCAGCAACAACAGTTGGCGTGGCTGCAATGGGACAAGAGCATGTATCGTAAGTCGCAATGCCAATGCATATAAGTTCAGATGGACATTGACACTGTCTGAAACAGCTGAAGGCATCGCGCTTTCCGCAAATCCTGATGGTGCATGTCATATTTGCAAGATCGATGGCATGGCAAATACTGCTCAAATCACCTTTAAAGAGCTCCCTAGCTCTGGGATGACCCTACATATAGCACCAGGCTCCTCGAGCACCAGCGAAATCACGTTCAACGGCAAGAAAGTGGAAGATTCTGTTCCTCCACCTTCAGGCGCGGCGATACAGCGGAAGGCGCCTGCGAAACAGGTCGATCGGCAACTGGAATCGTCGACACAGAATAACTTGCCGCCGGATCCATACCTGGTCGACCACTACCCTACTAGAGACACTAGGAGTGTTTCCACTAGCGCTGCTGGCGGTCTAGTCGCCATGCTACCCAGTAAAGAAAAGCTGGAGTCGCTCAACTTACCGCAGGTAGCGTCTGACCTGACGACGCTGCACCATCCTCGGAAGCTTGATAATGGGAGAAGAGAGTTGCCGGACGATGCGATGCTTATCATTACGAGGGATCTCTACTTTACGCGCTCGCAAATGGCTGTCATATCAGTGCTCATGGCCATAGTTTGGTCTTTAGCGAAGGCTCTGTAGCGATGCATAGACACGAAACGCAATTAATAATCTTACTATAGTAAACACGCTTCTATTACACATTACGGTAGTTCTACAGGGTTGATACTTGTATCTTCATCTCTGCTAGCTAGCTTACACAAGTTGCTATCAGACCTTGCTGCATGCATCTGACTTGTGGGAATATGGCTTGGGCGTATCTTCTGCAGATGCTCCGGTTGAGAGGCGTCTATAGCACCTTTCCACCTTGGCGACCACCGTGGTTCGTCTGCATTTCAGGTGGAGGTGGTTGAGCATATCCTTGCTGAGGGTATGCTGCGTTCTGGTGCACCGGCTGCTGGACCTGCGTGCGCTCAGACACATCAGTCTACTGGCATACTCTGGACTTCCTAGAGGGTTACGCACGTAGATTGGCCTGTTATCGGTGTTATGGTGTGCGCCATAGTTAGATCTACGCTCTCCTGCCGCAGTCTGTCTTTCGGCCTGTAAGCAGAGTGCCAGACATGCCGTCGTCAGAAATGGGACTACGCCAAAGAAACCAGGAGGGTGCGCACCCGTCGAATAATCAGCCAGACTGCATGGAAACAGCCAGGCAAATATCCAAGGATGGTAAGAAGGATGTTCAGGCTGCGGGATTGCAGACTGCTCAGTGACCGAGCTTCGGAAAGCTATTTCTCGAGGCTATGCGTACCAGAATTGACCGCCTAAAGCTGCGTATCAGCTTGATTCTGCGTTAGATGTACAATACACTCACCGCAACCATCTGCGAACGCCAATCCAAGTATTACCTCAGCATGACGCTCGGCCTTTGGCAGGCGCAAACTGACCTGTGATGAGGGCTGAGATTGGCGGGAAGAAGATTGCAATGATTACGAGTAGAAAATCTGAGCCATCGAGATTAGCCATGGTTGCTTGTTTGCTTTGCTTGATTGAGGAAGAAGAGATGCAAGAAGCGCAAGTACGCAAGTGGCTAGAAGGTCAGGTCTTGGCTGTGCACAGGCAAAGAGCTGTGCGCGCTTTCGAGAACGATGACAGGAGATACACGCTAGTAATTCACGCTGAAACATCAAATATAGTACATAGGTGCCCGATAGGCCGAGGAGAATGAGAGTTGTGAACGCCTGATCTGGCTTGTGAGCGAGATGAGTGACGAGAGGGCATTGCGAAGAGCGCGAAGCATCTATACGACGACATTGTACCGAGACTGACGTACCAAAGAACGAGAAAGGTTGCATAAGATAGCTGGGACGAAGTTGCGCGTTCGTGATCAGAACGATGTTGCGATAGGCATGAAACCAGATGTATTTGATGATGATGATAGATAGCGTTTCAGGCTTTGCGAACTTTGGCTTTACGAGCTCTTTTTGCTCTAGGCGCCCGGACAGCACCTTGCACTGCACCAGGAGCTTGTACGTAGGGATTCCAGCCATTGTTGAGGGCTGGGACAGCACCAGCAATCGGAGGAGCAGGCACAGGAAGGCCTGTTCCCGCGAATATAGCTCCGAAAACACCAGCTGCTGCTGGGTTATTCATGATAGTAGGTGGCATGATGCCTCTGGGAAGGCCATAGCCGGGCTGCGCATAAGCATATTCGAATTCAACGACGTAGCGCGGTAGGACTTGGTCTGCATGTCTTGCTACGAAAATTGTGCCGTTGGCGTATGCATCGAAGTCGTTTTGTCCGACAGGTAGTGGATTGCCACGCATCGCTATAGGCGAGCATATGATCAGTGAGTTGTTCCACTGTTAACGAGCCATGTGGGCCAAGCGTACCTGTGGCTGTCTGCTTTCCCAGCAAGACACGGCACGCGAACATCTTGGAGCAGCCTTGAGTATCTGTTTATATTGCCCCTCAGCTACATCTCTTGGCAAGGGTTGAGGATAGACTCACAGCCCAGCGATGTAGCAGGAGACGATGCGAGGTATACGCCAACGCCATACGCTCTGGTTCATTGAAAGCAGAATTAGACATGGCAAGACGAAGTAACAAGGTTTTTGAGCTGCACTTACTGTCCGTGAAGAACTTGCCCATCTACACCTCCTATCTTGAAGCCGTTCTAGATAAAGGAGATAGAGCAGTCAGCAAGCTATGCCTGCTAACTATGCAACAACGAGAAGAGATGAGAGTGAGCCTACCTCAAGGATAGGCTGCACGTTCTTTTCTGCCGGTCCATGAAACAGTCTATTGCAGGCACGGCCGAAGTCAGCTTGTTGACTCAAACAGGACAGCCGGGCGAGAAAGGTATTTGTCACATACGTCCTTTCGGTATCGTCTCTCTCCGCTTGTCCAAGAGCTATTTTAGCATTCTCGAATCGTTCATTCAGCGCCAGATTGACGAAATAGGTCACTAGTGGGGATCGCCAGAGTCAGTACTTTCAGATGGGAGATGTTCGGCTACGCTCTACCTTTTTTGATCTTGATTCCGAGATACTGCTGGTCGAAGTCGGCTCTTACGAGTGCCAAACTACAATTGCATATGTCAGCTTTGTTGTCAAACAAAAGACGATGCGGTACTTACTGCGCAGCATTATCCGCATCATGATCTCCCTCGAGCGTATTCCCCTCTCCATCCATAGTGACTTGGAAGATGATCTTACTATCATTGAGAGTCCTTGCACCCCGTTTCCTCCTCATCTCGGCTGCTTTTTCATTCATCTTCTCCGCTTTCTCTGTCATCCGTGCAAGCAACTCATCGGATGCTTCTCTTGCTAGTTCAGCTTGTTGCTCAGCTTCCCATTGCGCGGAAAGACGCGCTGCCATAGCTGCATCCGCATTAATATCGATCAAGGGAGGCATAGTTGAGGGAGGAGGCAGTGACGAAGATGAAGAGGACGACGAAGCTATGGGAGGAATAGGTCCATCTATAAGAGCATTCTTTCGCGTGACCGGACGACCGGCTTTTCGAGGCGAATAAACAACCTCGACATCGCTGTCATTTGCATCGTTCGCTGGAGCACGATGTACCGACTTTGTTGAAGGAGTGTTGCGATTGAATTTGCGTTTCTTGGGGACTGGCGTGACGGCAGCAGGCTCGTCTGGTTCGGTCGAACTGTCACTTTCTTCGGACAAGTCCACAATCACAGCGGCCGCTTTTGCTGGTGTCGCTGATACTGCTCTGCCTTTGCCCTTGTCCAGCTTCTTGACGGGACTGACGATTCGCACTGCTTGATCGTCCTCGTCTGAATCTGGTATCTCGAAGATTATGGGCATAGCTGCATCCTCAAGCGCGTGTTGGTGAGAGAATCAGATCTATGGATTCATGGCTGGCTGTTCTAGTTGAGATCTGATGAATACTTCTCTCATGCTTTGTGGAGACCAAAACAAACAAAGAAGACACGCGATGACCTTGAGGTCCAGGCTGGATAGGCGATACAGTAGAGCACTGTGCGCTGAAGGAGAATGTTGAACTATGATACATAGCTGACTGAAAGGCCAGGGAAGACTCGGAGAAGACATCTAGTCTAGCTTTGAAACGAAATTAGGGCGTAAACGATGTGTGAAGAGCAGGAGAGAAAGTATACGACGACATTGAACTGCTACTGAATGACTGAAGAACGATAGAGATTGGATAGGATAGCTGGAACGAAGATTTGCGTTGTAGAGCAGGATGTCTGCGATAGTGGGAAGTCTGGTGTATTTGATTAGCAGGGAAGAATTGAGGAGCTGATTTCTTGCATTCTCTCTTTCCTCTAAGCGCTCTGACTGCGCCTTGAGCGCCCGCTGCTTGCATATAAGGATTGGAGCCAGCGAAGCCAGGACGCGGTCTAGGGACAGCCGATCGAGCACCAGCGTCGAACATACCGCCGAATAGATCAGTTGCGTCGTCGATGTCTCGGCCCCTTGGGTTTTCGCGTAAACTCGACGACATAGCGAGGAAGGACTTGGTCGGCTGTTCTGGCCACGAATATGCCGCCCTGGCCGTATGAGTCGAATTGGTTCTGGCCAACGGGATTTGGTTTGTCGTGCATGGCTGAATGTGCCAGATGTATATCAGTTTGATACCAGCTTCGGGAAAGAGGGCCACGTACGAGCGGGAGTCTGCTTCCCGAGCAAGACGCGACATGCAAACATCTTTCGGCAGCCCCGAGTATCTATCGTTGGGGTAAAAGGACGTTAACGAAGGAAAAGAGCGCGAACAATCAAGACGAACAGTGCAAAGAAACAGACGGATCTTTTGCGAGGTAGACTCCGATTCCGCAAGCCCTGTTGTATTGTACAGACATTCAGCCAGGTTGTCTTGTCGGGACTTGTGACATTTCGAAGTAGCTTACGTGCCATTAACGACTTGACCATCTACGCCTCCTATTCTGAAGCCGTCCTGAAACCATGTCTCAGACACTTGTACGTGACTCGCCGGAATTCGAGGGAGGCTTACCTCGAGAATAGGCTGTACATTCTGTTCATGTGTCCCATGGAAGAGGCTGCAGAGGGCAATGATTAGCAGTGGTCTGGGCAACGATAGGCAAGCGGCCCGCAGCCCTGATGGGAACTGACGTTGTCTCCGTATTGTCTCGACCTGCTTGACCAAGAACGGTCTTGGCTTTTTCGAAATTTTCGTTTTGGACGGGATTGACGAAGTACGTGACTATAACGAACAGCGGCGATTGTCAGCTAAACGAATGAGAGCGACACCGAGGGTCGATGGTCACCACCCACCTCTCGCGATCGGCAGGCCTTTGAAGTCTCTTTTCACGAGCTCTAGGCTGCTCAGCAGAGTCAGCTGAGCATCCAGAGGCATCATGCCAGGGCAGACTTACTGTGCTTTATTATCCTCGTCGTGATCGCCTTCCAGCGTGTTTCCGTCCCCATCCATCGTGACCTGAAAGATGATTTTGCTACCATTCAGGCAGTCCGCATCTCCCCTCTTCCTTTTGTTTTCCGCTAGCTTGACAGCCAATCTCTCAGCCTTCTCCGTTGTACGTGCATAGACTTCGTCTGCTGCTTCTCGCGCTGCTTTTTCTGCTTGATACGCAGCTTCTTCTTCGGCTGTGAGACGCGCTGCAAAGGCTGCGTCGGCATCGATATTACTGTCAGGTGTTACAGGTGGTAGTGAAGATGATGAAGACGAGGAGGAGGAGGATGCTAGAGGAGGAAGAGAGCCATCTACGAGTTTATGTCGCGTTGACGGATCACGCGGTTTCTGAGTGGGATAAACAGCCTCGATATCGCTGTCACTTGCATTGTCTATAGCATCACGATGAACAGGCGTTCTTGAACGAGCATTGCCATTTAATTTGCGTTTTTGGGTCGATGGGGGAGGTTCGTCCGGCTCTGTCGCGCTACTATCGGTGTCTGAATCTTCAATCACGATAGAAGGCTTTGCTGGCGTCGCTGATATTGCTCTGCCCTTTCCCTTGTCCAGCTCCTTGACAGGGCTCAAGATCACTTCCAGCTCATCGTCTGAATCTGGGATCTCGACGATTTGAGGCATGTTTGCACATCAAAAGCGTGTTGATGATCATTTAGAAACGAAAGAAGACGTTCATGAATTCTCTTGCTTTGATCTGCACACCCTTCGATGCATGTTTGTGGAGACGAACAACAAACAACAAGAAGACACGCGACGACTTAGAAGATCCTGACCACTCTGAAAGGGTTACTGGTTCTCTGTACACATCACATAATGGAAAGAATGAAACGATCCATGCTTTCTCAGCTAAAAGATACTGTCTTTGGTCCTGTCAAACTGTTCGAAGATGACTCTGCACCGCTCTAAGCTCTCTTTACGCTGTAAGGCTGGTCATATATGTCCAGTTCCACGAGACATACCTGATAGAAGACGATACCATCCTGGCGAAATGGGCATTCGGGCCCCCTCAAAAGTACCTGTGGTGTTCAGTTTCCAAGCCTCTCCAGACTTCTGGAATCTGTCTCGCCCTGTTGTTAAGATTCTGGAAGCCTACTTGGGCAAGCAATCCGTATTCTGCAGACCTTCCCGAAGTCGCTCGGCATCGATGTACGAGTAAACTTGACCGCATGCTACATATGCTGCTTGACTTCTGCTCAACAGGATCTTTCTTCCTTCTGGTCTCGGCTGTGATCATCAATGCTCATATCGACTGCTTCCCAACTGTCCTAAAAAGTTTCTTTGGCTTCGTTGACGTCGACAAGAGCCCACCCTTTCCGGTCCCACTCACCATCACTGATCTTACATCAGTACATATCGTGCAAATGGTACCGGTACTTGAGCCATGCCATAAACGATCTCGGGCAGACTAGAATGGATAATACAGCTAACGCGTTGGTGACTGGGCCGGCTCAAGGAGAAGCATAACATCTCTCTGTAACTTCTCTTGTACTCCCTCCCTTTCCGTATCACTGCGTTCTTTATGTCTTCTGACGCTGACGTCCGGCGTTCGGGCTCTTCGGAAGTCGTCTTGTCGCGCTGGCAGACGACACCACGTTTTGCGTTGTATAATTCGTATCGCAAAACATGCTGCCCTTCGAAGCCGGATGTAGAAAACTAACATTTCAACCTCGTCA
The DNA here is from genome assembly GCA_001600175.1 of Erythrobasidium yunnanense. Taxonomy (NCBI): domain Eukaryota; kingdom Fungi; phylum Basidiomycota; class Cystobasidiomycetes; order Erythrobasidiales; family Erythrobasidiaceae; genus Erythrobasidium; species Erythrobasidium yunnanense. The sequence continues at coordinate 2,128,798 of BCJC01000003.1, forward strand.
TGCTCGGTCTCTTTCTTACATTTACCATTTGCCTCCGACCATGCGAACCTCGTCCAGCATCGCACATCCAGCATCATGCTAGTAGCGTATGAAGAAGCAGCGCTTGCAGCTCGAGCTGCAGACATGCGCGAGCCGAGTGACCCAAAGGAGCAAGACGAGGGCTACAACAGTCACCCAGGCAGAAGGCGACGAAGCAGTAGCGGAAGCAGCAGTGGCATCGCAAGTAGCAGCAAGCACAAGCTGAACGACAGCGAGAAGCACATCCAAGCGCTGGGTCAGTAGCCTTCACTTCGTGGAGCATCAAGTGCCCCGGCTTTTGGCTGAGTGACCTGACATAACATGTTTATGATGGTCAGAACGCAAGCTTGCAAGAGTCAAGAACAAGCGACAACAGCGTGCGAACAGCGTCGGGACATCACCTCTGGCTGCTGCGCTACCCCTCGACAGTCCAGGAAATAGCGAGGACGAAGAGCCATCAGATGACGAGGAAGCAGATATCTCGCCATCTGTAGTGGATGACAGCGAGACTGCATGCCTGCTATACCCTTCAAACAGCCCTTCCCTCAAGCGCAAACAGCGACGTCGCCGGCCGTCAATAGAAGATGTTTTGGAAGCTGAGCGCGGACGGCGCAGGAACAGCGATAGTCTCAATGACAGATCCTATGCCTCTCAACGCGAAGCAGAACATACGCCTACATACACGCCTGCCTCCAACAAAATCACGTTTTCAGGGCAAGTGCGCATCTGCGGAGGGATCAGAAGCACCGATGCTAGTAACAGCAAATCCAAGAGCAGTGAACGCCGAGCGTCCATCTATCAGACTGCGCCTCATCTCTACGGCACTTCTCCCTCTTCTTCATCCTGTCATTCTCCAACTCCACCTCGCCGAGCCTCTCTTTCCCGTCCTTCCAGCTTCCGCTCAGAAGTCAGTCGAGCATCCACGCCCGCTTCTTTATACGCGCCTCTGCTCCTGCCGAGCAAGACGGCACCATCGCCTAGTCGGACGCTGTACTTGACATTCGCGAGGGAACAGGGCAGAGTTCTCAATTCGGCATACAAGGACATGGTCAGGAAACAGCAGCAGAGATATGAAGATCGGAAGAAGAAGTCACGAAGCAAGGCAGGCTGGTTCGCTTGCCTGCCAAGCTTGTTTAGCTGTAAAGGGGAGATGGAAGATGAACAGCAGGAGGAGGATGAGGAAGAGGAACGCTTGAGGATTAGGTACAAGAGCGAGATGCAGGTCTTGTTTGGGAACAGACCGTGGAGATACTTCAAATCGTCATACTGGGCATACCACATTCGAGGCCTGTGCTCGCCGGAGACAGGCCTGGACGACGACGATCTCGTCTAAGCACATACATACACGCATTCACCTTATTACATCGCATAAGTGCATCTGTAGCTTGAAGAAGTGGGCTCGTTAGAGGAGGGAAGTAAGTCAGATATGTAGCTTTCGGGCAGTAGCAGTAGTCATTATACACGCGCGTACTATCAGTCTTAGCTGTGCTCTGCAATGCAATGTCCATATACGGATCAACCCATCTCCGACCCGCCGGCAATCCCTATCTACTGTCTGTTTCGAGTCAACACCTTTAAGTCCTCTCTTTCGTTCCTACCGACTTCACTTCAAGGCTTCTACTCGCCATGCAGCGCTGTAGCAGACTGCTGCGTTTGCGCACCGCCCACTCTACTCCAGCATCGCAGTTGCAGTTGTCTTCAAGAAAGCAGCCCGCGACTTCTCAGCTTTTCCAGCTTCAACAACAAAGAACGTCGAGAAGTTTGCATACTTCGAGATGTTTGAGCAAAGATGCAGCGGACGTAGGCGCTGGTCCTGCGATACTTGAACAAGGCCTGGAGAACCAGGGCCAACAAGCTGCGCCTGAAGCCGTCTCGGGCAAAGCTGCGTCTGTAAAGGACGATATCGACGTACGCTTGTGTTAGTATAAATGAGATGAGCGCATTGAATGCTGAACGTGAGATTGGATGCAGCCCTCACTCCTTAAAATCATAGGCGCCGACCAACCGAAACAGATCCCTCTATCTTCGACCCTACAGTTCGGACATACGTTCACAGACCATATGCTCACCATCCCTTGGTCACATACTACAGGCTGGGGCGCGCCTGAAATCAGACCCTATGGACCGTTATTGCTTGATCCTTCGTCCACTGTACTGCACTATGCGTGTACGCTCTTTGAAGGAATGAAAGCGTATAGGAATGCAGAGTCGGATAAAGTCACACTCTTCAGACCGGATAAGAACATGGAGAGAATGAACAGGTCGGCCGCGAGGTTGGCTTTTCCTGTGAGCGGTGAAGTCATGTGTGTGTAGCGAGTGTTACTGAGAGAGAACTGCTCGCAGACATTCACGGGCGACAAGCTCACCGAACTCATCAAGAAACTCGTCTCTTTGGACCGCAAATGGATTCCAGCTGAACCAGGCCACTCGCTCTAGTACGTCTGTCCCTTCTACTTCACGGCCCATATCACTCTCTAATCCCTCGAGAACACAGCATCCGCCCAACGATGATCGGCACGCAAAAAGCACTGGGCGTAGGCGCATCGACCGATGTTCTCCTCTTCGTCATCTGCTCCCCTGTAGGACCCTATTACAAAACTGGCTTCAAGCCCGTCAGTCTCCTCGCTACGACGAGAGACGTCCGCGCGTGGCCGGGCGGTACTGGAGGATACAAGGTGAGCCGAACGTACACTTGGCGGGGATAGAAATCCTGATTGCGAGTCTGCTAGCTCGGATCAAATTACGCTGGAGGAGTCGTTCGTGAGTGTCGTTCTTCGGGAAGAGCTTGTGACCCGCTCTAAGACCCATGTTACAGCCCAAATGTCTGCTGCAACGGAAGGCTACCAGCAAATACTATGGCTGTTCGGCGAGGAGCACTACGTCACTGAAGTCGGAACGGTAAGCTCTTCACGGCTGCCAGCAAGTTCGCTTATCCCTAGCTGATGACTTTACCCAGATGAACCTGTTCATGGTTGTGGCGGATGAGCAAGGTCAATGGGAGCTCATCACGCCTCCTCTCGAAGACATCATCTTGCCAGGCGTGACGCGGGACTCTGTCTTACAATTAGCGCGCGAGCATTCCGACCCCAATAATCCTTTCAAGATTGACGGCTTACCTTCAAACATGAAAGTGACCGAACGGAAAATGACATTACCACAATTGAAGAAGCTGCAGCAGGAAGGAAGACTGGTGGAGATGTTCGGCTCGGGTACGGCGGCTGTCGTCAGTCCCGTCAAGGAGATCGGGTATGAAGGAAGTAACATCCCTGTTCCTGTGGGAGAAGATGGATTGGGAGATGTTGCAAGAGCAATGCTGAGCGAAATCACGGCGAGACAGCTTGGAACAGTCGAAAGCGACTGGACTGTCGTCGTTGACTAGACGGCCATAGCTGGGTGTCGGAGCAACAGAGACGTTGGGCGCATCTTCAATCATAAGTACTCGTTACAGACTTCATCGATAGATCTTAGGCACTGATGAACAACAACGAGGAAGAAACGAGTCTACGTATTTTGCGATGCTACAATATTGCTTTCAATCACAAGAGAAATGTGACTGAGTAATGTCTAATTGGATGATAACTACTGAAACACTATTCTGATAAATTTTGTGCTGCACAACTACAGGCTAATTTTTCTCTTGTTCTACTTTGACTTCAGGATTGTCCGTAGAAGTTGCTTTCGTATGTGATAACGATATATGAGGAAGATGGATCGCATGCCCTTTTGCTGTGTCTTTAACTACCTCGAAACTGACGAGGTCGACTACGAATCATCGTTTGCCTCATCGTAGTCATTGAGGAGTCAAGCGTTCGGACTCGGTTCATGGTCATCTCCTTCTTCTTCTCTATGCGAGGTCTTCCAAAAGGGTGTCGAGCTTCTTTGCTTGTAATTGTTCGCATTGCCATACGCATTGCTGAGTGTCAAGTCGCTAGCTGCTGATTGACGATTATTGATGGCACTAGCATCGTCTGGAACGACTGTCGTCACGCTTTCTCTTGAATGCAAACCACCCCCTCCGCTCAATTCGCTAGGTGAGCCAGGAGCCACAGGGACATAGAGTGACGAGACGGGGGGTGGGTTATCGTGTGCATCGTATCCATTATCGTGTCCAGCTTCTAGATAATCGTCTCCTGTCCGATCTCTTCCTCCCGTTCCTACGATACTCGCACTAAGCAGCGGTCCGCCTGTATTCCTATCGCCCGCAGCGGAATAACCCTTCTCGCGCATCATGGCAGTCTTCTCTGCGTTCTCTCGCTCAGCTTCTTTCCTAGCTTTGCGAGACCAGATAATGCCTGTGCCGAGGTTGTAGATCGTCACGATGAAGAGAATGACGGTCATCACGCCTTGAATGGCAATGAGCACAAAACCAAGAACGGCAGTGATTATTCCGTTGAGAGTGATGTTTGCGTAGAAGACGACGAGGATGGCATAGGCGGCAATCTTGAAGATCGAGATGATGATCATGAGGATGTTGGAACCGCGATTCGCGAAGGGACGCCAGATGCAGAATGATGCGAAGACGATCACTTCGATGACGATGAGGGGAATGAGTTGGACAAGTCCATGGCCCTACAAACCAATGCAAAGGCATTAGTCGGTAGCTTCAAGCCGTCCATGGAGCAATGTCACGTACCTGAGCGAAAGCCACGAATGCCGAGCTGACGAACGCTGCCGCAGCCAGGATGAAGAGGTACCCACTTCCTGATCTCTTGAACTGTTTCGTGACCGTCGTCCATCTGAGACTTAGGCTCTCTCTGCCTCCATGGAGTGCATTATTCGCGATTTTTGAGATATGCCAATAGACTCCAAGTATGGCGAGATGGATCCATACGAGCACTAGGGCAGCTATGAATACAGCCAGCCAACCTGAGTCGTAGCGATGGAGGAATTGCCAGAAACAGAACAGGACAAGAGGAGTATAGGAGATCAAGAGTGTTCGAAGGAGGTTTGTCCAGATGAAATAGCGGAGGTTGTAGAAACTCGTGGAAGAGCGTGCTCCTCCGGATGTAGTGTGTCGGCCAGCCTTGGTGTCTCTCCGCTTGCGTAGAAGCTGGTAGAGGAGTACGAAAGCGCCAGTGAGGATAAATATACTGATCATCACGCATAGCAAGAACAAGAAGACAATAAAGACCGTCATGAATGCATTCGGGTACGTTACGCCTATATCTTCAGCTGTCGTTTCTATTCCCGAGATTAGATTATAGGAAGGTGCGTCTTGCACTGTGGGAGTCGTGAATGCAGAAGCGGCGGCGAACGACTTGGCGGAGGAAATAACATTGCGGGTACTGGAGGCTTCGTTGATGATGCTGTATGTCTGCCCTTCCCGGTTGACGCCGCCCGTCATGTAGCGCATGCGGTTGATGGCGTCATCGATGGGCTTCATGTAGATAAGTCCTTGTGCTGTGAACATCATCTCTATCAGTACTTACACTTTCAGCTGATGATAACGAGCCCGCTTACCCCATACGAAGTTGAGTGTGAACTGCTTGTAGACTCTCGGATAGTCAAGGGACAAGAACCCGCACAGCGCAACATGTTGGAAATACGTCACTATCGTCGCGAACCTCCACTCCGGCCCTGATTTATACGGCGAGAGCGGCCAGAACGAGTGGATGAGCGCTACGAGGAAGCTTCCTATCGTCAAGCCTGCGATGGCCCATTGCACTTCGGACAGATAGGTTGTTTTGCCGTTCGATAAGATGGCGTTGAGACAGAGAGCTTCTTCGCCCGTTTGCTGGTTGATGAGGATGATAGTGGCACTCGCTTCGAGATCGGGTACGGTCCATGCTAGACCTGGTAGATCGATGTTGCTGTAGAGCACACGGAATATACACATCAGTAATCAGCTGGCAAGCCGACCATAATAATGTAGGACCGGCTTACACCGAATCCGGCAGTATGTATGCGAAGCTGCCATCGAATTGATATTGCGGCAGAGGACATAATGCTCCTCCAACTATACTGCATGTGTTGGCAGTGAGGTTGATGCGCTATGATCAGTACAAAAAGCGTTAGCCTGGAAACGGTGATGTGACCAGGGACTGATTAAGCGCACCGTCTCTCCGTATGCGAACAGCTGTATATTGAGATCTGCATTGAGGTTTTCTGCTACGGACCGTGCGCTGATATCGAAGCCTATACTCTGGTTTTGTCTGCATCATCGAAATTGAGATTGAGCTTGGGACGCCGTCGTCGATGAGAAATAGAGGACGCACCTGTAGTATCTTATATCGAACCTCTCGACTTCTACTGCTCTCCCACTGCTGCAGTACGATACTTCTGATGCATCTGTAGAGAGAGAGATTTCATGTCCGACGTCAGCTTCTCGGCGGGCAGGGCGCACAAGAGGTCGCAACTTCACAGCGCATGGATGAGTTCGACTTACAGATATACTCAGCTTGCGCTTGGAATGCATGTACTGGCGCCAGAAGCAGCGAGAACACGGCCAGGACAGCCAGAAGAAGGTCGGGCGGCGATATCGACCGAGGCATCGCTCGTTCGTTCGCAGGGCCAGCCAATCCAGATGGAAGCAGACCTTGACGATGTCGTTCTACCCTACTACTCCCTTCTTACGCCCGATTCCACTTCGGAAAGGCCAACCTTTGAAATCCCGTGTAAATTGCTGAACAGATTGACGATGAGGTGATAAAGAGAGAGTGAGGTAAAAGTCTTGTAAGCCAAGACCTTGAAACCTTGAGTGAAAGCTGTACAGAGATGTACAAGATGTATAAGAGGACGTAAGAAGCCTGTCTGTCTGACTGATTGACAAGTTTTCGGAGAGAGCGCTCAAATTGCGTTGATCGGGATATCCCTCATGCCAAAAGCGTCATGCCAAAGTCCGCGCAACTTGTGGTACTGATAAATAACAAAAACTGATACATCAAATACTGCTCGTTGATCTTCGACATGGCTACTGCCCTGCTCATCGTGTGCGCTCGCTGGCCCGAAGAAAGCATTGGCGAATGATCCCTATATTGACTTGACTCTCGACCTCCCATGCCTCGTCTTCTATTATCCTTTCTCCTTCCTGATCCTAATGATGCAACAGTGACGTCCAGAACGACTTCCTGCCTCCCAATGGCAGTCTGGGCGTCGAGAATGGGCGTGATATCCTGAAGCCCATTCAGACACTGCTGGACGAGCAGCAGGATTGGCCATGGAAGAGAGTAGTAGCATCAGTAGTACTTCCATCAGTCCCCTTGAGCACCCGCTCCGGCAAGCTGATCCATGAGATTTCCTAGGACTTCCACCCTCCTGGCCATATCTCGTTCGCAAGCTCCCATCCTGGACAGAAAGCATTCACAACCATCACTGTCAAGAATAAACAAGGGAAAGACATTGATCAAATACTGTGGCCGGACCATTGTGTGCGTTCGCCCAGTCGCGATTAGCAGCCCTTGCTGATGGTACTGGCTTCATTTCACCAGGTACAAGGAACAGAAGGGTGTGCGATAGAAGCTAGTGTGCTAGCCGCTCTTGAGCCTTGGAAGTCCAAGAAGCAGTTCCATCTAGTCCAGAAGGTATGTCAATTTCATTCTGGCTCTAAACAGCTAGTTATGCTCATGCTTCTTGGCACAGGGAACAGACATATCTCTCGACGCATATTCAGCCTTCGCAAGTCCCGACACTCCTTCCATCTCAGCCTCTACACCTTCTTCCGCTTCTTGCTCTTCTACTTCCTCAATGACGCCTCTTACACAATATCTTCGCTCGCACTCCATTTCCCGTCTGGTAGTCTGTGGAATAGCAACGGACGTCTGCGTGCATGCCACTATCAAAGATGCGCTCGCAGAGGGGTTCAAAGTGATCTTGGTGGAAGAAGCATGTGCAGGCGTATCGGGACAAGCCTCTGCACAAGCGTTGAAGAAGATGAGGGAGGATGGTATAACAGTCGTCAAGAATGCGGAAGAGCTTAGGAAGCTGTTATAGCTATTGCGGTTTCGAAGACCTCTGACGATATCAGATGCCGGGAGAAGGCAGGAAGAGTCAGATCTGGTGTGATAGAGTAATGCGAACCAAGGCGCTGTGCGCAAACAGCATTGGCCTTCTCTGGAATGCTACATGATAACCTTCAGGTCGACATACACCGTAGGTATTGGTGAATCACTCTCCTTGTTACAAATGGGGCAGGCGTTCCAAGAATGACGGAATATCCATGAGGGCTCAGTCTGCAGGCAGCTGAATAAATCTATGAATACCTTCTTTTCGCCAGTTCGCCTGACGTCCTTGGTTTTGCAAAGTTTAGCTTTACTTCCACGTCCTGTTGGACGAGCCAGTTCTCCGGATCTCTGGGGCTGAAGATGTAGCTGACGCGCAAAGTCCAATCAATGCCTTTTCCCCGGACAGACTGTAATAATGCAGAGTGATATTGCTCACCTCCTGATCTCACCATGTCCAAACAACCCCGTCGCCATACTTCCGAGCGTCAAGAACCTTATCAAGTCTCCATGGCATACGACGACGATCTTCTGTGCATCCCCCGTAGAGTAGCGTAACCACGTTCTCACCCATTTTGCGCGAGCTTTGATGGCGGGGACAGCTGTGGAATAGAAAGATGAAGGGGAGGACTTGTCGCGATAGTCGGGTGAGGCGGCGAGGTTGGAGAAGTCGACTGGCGGAAGAACAGGAACAGTGAGCCAATTGACCGAATACAAGGATCTGAGAGGTACTTACGACCTTCGAAGACTGGATCTACTGAGATCTCTTCAAGCGGAGTACATATGTCGTTAGGGTCTGCGAAGCCGCATCATCAGTCTGTTATTTATCTTTCTGCTCAGGGTGCGACTCACGTCCATTGATCTCCTGCAGCTGTGGCAGCACTACAATCTTATCTTTCCCCAGCCTCTGTACAGCCGTCTCGAACGAGATCAAGCACGTCTCCATCGTCCTCCGCAGAGGAGAACAGACAATCATGTCAACTTCTTGCTGTAACGTATTCTGTGTCAATTTATGCAGCTCGCGACATTGTTCTTTGCCCTTGTCTGTCAGGCGTGGGTCGGGGAGATGGTCGTCGTTCTGCAAGAATAGACTTAGCTAATCATATGGCTTACGATCGAGGAGACTCACTCGCAAGTTGTGGAAGCCTTCGCAGTGCCGGACCTGCAATATGAATAGACAGAATGGGAGGAACAGTCAGCGGACTGCAGGTATAGCTGGACGAGCTGTGCAGCTGGGATGATGTGTGAGGAATTAAGAATATGGGCGATATACGCACTAGGTAGATAGTCTTGCTTTCGGTCGAGAGTGACACCGAGGAGATAGTCAGTCCCGGTTATCAGACTCGCAGGATACCATGCACACCTCATGGCTACTACTACGTCTGACTTGTGCTGAGCTGGATAAGAGGCCACTATCTCCAAGCTTGCCTAATGCACGCGGATGGGGTCCCCGCAGCAAGGATTCTTGACGTGAGCTGTCAGAGGTAAACCTTGCAATGTAACCGGGATTTGAGTAGTGTATCTTGGCAGCGTAAGGTCAGGTTGATAGTAAGGTGAGGCAACAGGTCAAGACGGGTAACAAGCAATTGCAAGCGAGACAGAAGCAAGACAGGTTCATGACTTTGGTGCTCTACGCCAGGCCTTCTAGATTCCAGATTGTTGCGTAACATATACACCATAGCTCGTTGTAGTTCCGCTTGAAGAATGGCCTTAGTACCCGTCGTTTCGGGAACTCATCGTCTCTCTTCTGACTTGATTGCTTCAAACTTGGAATTCGTACGCGACACTCGTACTGCATCCACCATGTCCCAATCCCAGCCAGTCGCCAGTACATCCAAGATACCGCTCATCGACGCGACGATGGACGAAGATGAAGAAGCTGGTATTGACGCTGGCACGTCCGCTGCTGTTTCTGGGCTGCCTTGTCTTGAAGATAACAATTTCTCTACATCGTATACATGGCATTCAACGACTGGATACGTAAGGGATGCATCGGAAGAAGGCGAAGAGCCTGCCTGGATCCTCGGTATTGACGAAGCTGGACGAGGGCCCGTACTGGGCAAGTCGCGTACATTCAAGCTATGATATACATTGCTGATGAGTGTTGCAGGTCCGCAGGTATACGGAGTATCGTGGTGTCCCGCTGTTTATAGCGATTCTCTCAAGAGCATAGGCTTCGCAGGCAAGTTTCGCAAACAACGTGTTAACCCATTCGCAAGCAGATATACTAACAGCATGGTGATACACAGACAGTAAAGCATTGACGGACGTACAGCGCGCCCGACTCATGCAAGAGATGCTGGCTGGGCAGGCAAAGAAGAATAAAGTAGAGTACGGCGTGACGGTCATGCATCCTCAAGATATATCAGCTGGAATGCTGCAGAAGACCAATTACTCATTGTGCGCATGTCCCTTGATTCCTTGCGATTGAGTTGTCAGACTGAGAAAGGTCATTTCCGTCCATAGAAACGCACAATCGCAAGACGTGACGGTCAAGCTGATTCAGGAAGTGATCAACATGGGCTTTCCTATTCAGCATGTGTGTCTTCGTTCAACCCCTCTCTCCTCGTCTTCAGCAGCTAACATCGATCGACAATCCAGATCTTCGTCGATCCAGTCGGCCCACACGAAGTGTACGAAGCGAAGTTGAAGTCCATCTTTCCAGGAAAAGACATAACCGTGGTACCTAAAGCCGATGCGCTCTTCCCTATCGTGTCAGCTGCGAGTATCGTAGCGAAAGTTACAAGAGATACATTCATGGAAGTGTGGAAGTGGTCTTTGAATGAGCAGGTCAAGGGATTCGATACGGAATTCGGGAGTGGATACCCATCAGGTGCGTTGCGCTTCCTTTCCATCTTCTTCGAGATTCCTCGGTGGGAGACTGAAAGCATGTTCTCTTGTGTGATTTCCACAGACCCACGCACGGTAGCTTGGCTCGAGAAGCACTTCGATCCCGTGTTCGGGTATCCTTCCATCGCTCGACAGAGCTGGGGCACTATCCGACAGCTGATGGAGAAAAGGGGATATAAAGTGAAATGGTGCGAAGACGAGAGTTTAAATAGCATACGGTCTTATTTCATCAGTGCAAAACCGGGAGAAGACCGTGAGAGGCCCGCGTTGATGAAGGATTTAGGGTTGTCTTCCATTGCTGTTATCTAAGATTGAGAAGAGGGTATGTTAAGAGGAAGGACGTGCTTGTAGTCTAGCTTCAGCGGCTTTTGCACGCCTCTCCCTCTCTACCCTCATTTTTGCCTCTTCGCTCAATCCCCGCAGCTGAGTCTGTTCCAGTACTTTCTGCGGCGCCGTCCCTGCTCCACCCAACCTTCTCGGCGCAGTAGAGCTGCTCATCCTCCTCTCTTCTTCTTTCCTCTTCTCCACTTTCTCTTTCTCTAACCGAGCTATCTCTTCTTGAGCAGCGAGCTCTGCGTCTCGTTCTGCTTGGCGCTCTTTCAGCTTATCTTTCAATTTATTCTTCCGCTCTGTCTTCTTCGCGTTCTGCGAAGTCTCTTGCTCTTCCGTCAACGCAGAAGGTACGCGAGCATCATTTTCCCAGTCCCATAACGTAGGAAAGTCCGCATAGGCGCGCCTGAATACGTTTCGCACATTTCGAGATGAAGCACATTCATATGCTGTTCGAGGTGGGAGAGTTGACGACTGGTTTTCAGTAGCGGACGAGGAGGAATCAACGAAGGCTGAAAGTGTGGGATCGACATGTAGGTCGAGCAGAAGATATCGCGTGATATCCGGCTGGTCGTTTGATGCTGCGACATGTAGTAGCGTAGGCGAGCTCTTCGCTTCTTCCATCCACGATGGCAGGCGGCCAATCCATTTCTCGTTTGAGCTTGCGCCGTTGGAAGCAGCCGGCTCAGTTGCATCTATGACAGCAGCGCGCTGCCTCTCCAGGAATCCTTTAAGCGCTTCCAACCTTCCCTTCTTGACCATATCCACCATTCTCTCCCACTTATCTCTCTCCACAATCTCCTCTCTCGATAATTTGGGTACTTCAGGTTTGGCTTCTTTCTCCTTTTCTGAAACTTTCGGCACAGGTTTCGGTTTAGGCTGCATCGCTGCGCGATACGCATCGTCGAGCTCTTGGAGCTCGGCAGCGGTAAGGTGGGAGAGCTTGACGCGCGTAAGCTCGGTGAAGCAGCGTACGAGCTCTGCTTGTGTAGGTCGGCGAGTAGGAAATGGGAATGTCCGCATACGAGAGTCCTCTGCAAACGCAAACAAACACATTAGCTGCGTTCCATGATGATCCAATAAAGGTTGGTCAGGCAGGCTCACTCTTCTCCAAGACTGCATCTTCGTAATCATAGAAGATCTTCTGACTTGTCTTTGACGCTCTCACGAAAATCAATTCGCTCCTTTTGACGTCCTCCTTCCAGCTCTCCAGCAGTGCTCTTATCTCGTCCCTCAGCATGGCCTCATTATATCTTCTGATCTGCGCTCCTGCAGATTTCGCATTTCCTTTCGCTGCATCGTTCGCAGACTGTGCACCTCCTTGTTTCCTTCGTGTAGTGTAACGGTGGAAAGTCTTGCTTTGCAATACTTGTACTTCGCGCTCAACTCGACCATTCCGAGCTTGTACTTTGGGTACAAGCGACACGACCATCCCTGCGAAATGCCCGCCTCCGACAGCTAGTAGTGTCCATGTTCGGCTCGTAGCGTCTGTAGCTGGCCCTTTTTGATGCTTCCACCCTCGTTTACTCGTATCTTCCGTGACTTGTAAACTCCGAAGTTCGGCCAACCAAGGTACTTCAGTCGCTTTCTTGACAGCTGAAGGGAAGATCGTCCGATATATCCCAAATTGCGTATCTGCTATCAGGTTGTTCGCCTCGAACCAGAGAAGCGGCGAACGTGGTGAGGCAATGTCGATGTCTTCGGTATCCGAGGGTGCGTCGTTGTTGCTGATCTTCTGCTTGGCGAGCACGCGAGCTACTTTCGTCTCGTCTTCTGAACCTTCGTCTGAAGTTGAGCCTTCAGAGCTTTCCGAAGCTGAGCCAGTTAGAGAGTCGCTGAGGGCTGATGGGACATTGCACTTAGTAAGAGACGAGATAATATGCATATTATACTCACCCTCGACCAATCCTTCCCACTCTTGCTCGCCAACAGTACTCTTGTTCGCCAGTCTTCTTTTCACATTATATCGATGCCAGTCTGTCGTGAAGTGTGATCTCTGCTCCGCTATATCATCGAATGTATCTGCTCCACAGAGATTGCATCCCAGCGCAGATATCCGTGATTTTGCAGTGCCGTCATCGCCAGCAGCGTTCTTCTTCGATGATGATGCTGATTCTTCTGAAGCTTCGCCAGTACTTGTGCTTGCATGACCGCCTAAGGGAGACCGTAGTGCGATGACTTGGAGCAATTCTTGCGGGAGAGCAAAAGCATACAGAGGTCCAGCAGCGCCAGCCAGCAAAGGATGTCTAGGCGAGGCAGCAGCAGCGGGAGAAGCAGCGCCAGATCGCGCAGGTGAAGTGTCAGCTGACACCATGATGGGAAGACTCTAAAGAAGATGATGAACGAGTTGTTGCGAACCGAAGAAGCTGAGATCTGACGGCTCTTCTCTTCCAGCTGATGATTTGTGCTTTTCGCCCATTACCGCTTCCCTCATCACTACTGTCGCTGATACACCAGCACTGCTTGGGATATGCCTACTCTGCTGCTTCTGCTCCCCGTTCTTTCATCCAAAGAAGCGGCCATTATGCCTCCAGCCGACGATATCATCAAAGCAGCTCGTTCGCAAGCTCTCATAGCAAGACTCTAGACCATCGCAATGGATGGCAACCCGTCATAGGATTGGAGCTGCATGTCCAGCTCAAATCGCCAATCAAGCTATTCTCTCCTGCCCATACTTCGTTTGATGAAGTACCAAATACGCAAATCGCTCTCTTCGATGCTGCGATACCTGGATCACTACCTGTGCTCAATCCAGAGCCGGTCAAGCTGGCGCTAAAAGCTGCTATAGCCCTTGGCTGCAATATTCGGAGGAAGTCCAAGTGGGTCACCTTGGTTGGAATCTGGAATAGGATGCAACTGAGGATGATACTCCTACAGATTCGACAGAAAGCACTACTTCTATCCTGATCTGCCGAACGGTTACCAAATAACCCAGAAATACTGTGAGTAACCCGTCTGTACGATCACCAGTCTCACTGAGTACGGTATACATGCAGCTGCATTCGCCAACGATGGACTAGTAAAGCTCACACCGAGACACGACGGGCTCGAAGCGCCTCGAGACGTGCGGATATCGCAAGTACAGCTAGAGCAGGTACTTCAGACCCTCTTCTCTGGGCTTCAACTCTACTTAGACAGATATGCAGGACACCGCCAAGTCAATGCACGATACTCACACATCAACTACGCTCATCGACCTGAATCGAGCGGGAACTGCGCTAATCGAGATCGTCAGTGAGCCAGATATGAGGGATGCGAAGCAGGCGGCTGCATACGTACGCAAAGTGCAAAGTCTGCTGAGATGTACAGGAGCAAGTACGGCAGATATGGAGAAGGTGCGTATATCAGGATAGCAAGTGACCAGTACTAACCAGTTGTCGTTTCAGGGCTCGCTACGTATAGACGTCAATGTGTCTGTATCTAGACCGGGAAGTGATGAACTGGGCAAGCGGTGTGAGATCAAGAATCTGAATAGCATACGATCTATGGTCGATGCGATAGGTGAGCCAGCTTGCTGGGCTTTCTCTCAACTTGACCGACTGACAGACTGTCTTTCGCAGAGCATGAAATAGATAGACACATAGGCATCCTAAGCTCCGACTCTACCGCACAAGTCGAGCAAGAAACACGAGGCTTCGACGCAGTCCTCGGAACGACATACAAATTACGCAGTAAAGCCGACACGCCCGACTATCGCTATATGCCAGATCCAGAACTGGCACCTCTCGTCATTCCAGAGTACATCATTGAGAAGATAGAGAACAGTCTGCCGGAGCTGCCGGACGCGAAAAGGGAACGTCTTGAAAAGCAGTATGGACTGAAGCAGAGAGAGGTGGATATCTTGGTCAAGCTGGATGAGGCTGTCGAGGGCGATAATGGGCTTCAGGCGGATGCTACCGCGCAAGGCGGTGTCAGCTACTTTGAAAAGGTAGCGAGGGGCAGAGACGCGCGGACAGCTGCAAATTGGTGAGAAGACTACTCCTTCAATATATCGGCATGTCTAATGCATGTCGAGCAGGGTCATACATGATCTCCTGGGTTTGCTGACGAAGCACGAGAAGAGCTTCGCTGATAATCCAGTCAACGCCGATGATTTGGGCGCATTGATCGATGCCGTCGAGAGTAACAAGATCAATGGTAGGTCGTGTTCGCTGCCGCTATCTCACTGTAGCTCACTCGCTGCTTTACGAAAAGGTACTACCGGCAAAGCATTATTGGCATCTTACGTCGCTGCACCCACAACTTCGTCTCTCTTAGCCCAGCTCGCCGAAGCCATTCAAGCTACAAGTTCCTTGAACACAGACTATACTGAGCTTTGCAAGCGCATCATCGAGAAACTACCGACTGAAGCGGACAAAGTGCGTAAAGGCAACACAAAAGTCATTGCCCGGCTCGTGGGAGAAGGGATGAAAGAGACCCAAGGCAGAGGAGATGCGAAGCAGCTACGAGAGATGCTGGAAGAGCTGCTTTTACCGCAACTTGGCAGCAGGATCCTGCAGGCTGCTGCGGCCGTCAATTCAGCGTGAAAGGCGGTCATATTATTGAGCTACCCATGTGTAACGCTAACCTAGCTTCGATCCATATCTTCCACTTCCGTAACCCTGGAACTTCAGCCACTCATCCTCCACCTTGGCAGCAGTTTGACAGACGCAATGCGTCATGCTGACTATGTCAGCATCTTCCGACCTCTGACTATAAAACGCCCCTTTCTGCGCTCCCTCGCTCCTGCTTTTCTTCATTTCATTCACTCCTAATCTCACATTACTTCGCTTCCTTAACAACCCTTTCCTTCATCATGCTCACACTTCATCAACACTAATATCACATAATATTCATCACCAAGCTGAGCCATCCAATGGCTGCAGCAAAGATAACTTCGAGTTCCAAAGCTACTTTCGCAAGGCCAACCATTTTCTACTGTACCGAATTGACATGCAGCAAAAGAGTGCCTGCCTCGAAGGACAGTAGCCACTGCCAGTCCTGATCTGATAAGCACAAAGCAGTAAGTCACTTCTCTCCTTTTCGGGGTTTTCGTGCTGAATCTAGCCAAATGCAGCCTTCCCTTCCTTGGCAGTGCTCTGCCGCGACATCATTACTAGAGAGAAGAACCGCACGGGCGTGTCAAAAGTTGTTAGACCTGCCATCCCTGATTTCAAGCAATACGCGCATTCACTGCTGGTTCCCAGCAGCCCGACCTTCTTCGAACCGCGACTCTGTATCCACGAGCTCTACGGGCGTTACAATCGATACTTCCTACGCATGGCAAGCTTCATGGCAAAACGTGATAGCATCATACATGCGCTGCGAGAAGAGAGCTCCGTGAACTGCAAGATTTTTGGGTTCAACATGAGCGGACAAGCTATCTTTTCATCACCGCGATGAAGCGGGCTGCGCCTGCAAGCTCCACCTTTCAGGGTGACCAGGGGACTCGAGGTGCCGAAAGCTCTGAAGACGTAGCAAAGAACTTTTACCTTGCAAGCGCCGTCTATCAGAGGACCTCGGGAAGAATAATGGATTTCAGCAAGCTAGACAGTCAACTGCTGCACAAGATGCTGGTTGCATGCCATGGAACATCTGCGACATGGGAAGATCTTCGCGACTGGCATTCGCAGTGATGGAGCAGGTCGATCTGGCGGGTTATATTATAAGACCGACAAGCGCTTCGCAGAAATCTCGAGTAAGGCGATGAGTCTGGCGGGTATGCGTCGGAATGCATTTTCTGCTTGATATGCTGCGATTCCACTGATGAGGATGTTGTCTTTCTCCCTCTAGGCTGTGACAGTCAGGCTGGACGCCGTGTCCGACAAATTCGACACATTGGCTATATCGTCCTGCGACATGGGCTACGTTGCGAGCAGGTTGAATGATGTTCAGCAGTCTTTGCGGGCAGAGGTCCTTGCTCTTGACGCAGTCCGTGAAGCCGAGACGCATAGTGTTGTCGAGACTGTCATTGCCGCACAAACTGGCCATCTGCAGAAGTTCGACGTCAATACGGCTGATCTCGTACATCTGTACAATAATCAGGAAAGTTAGCAAGAGTCACTGGACTTGGTCAGAGAGAATGTCGCCGACAGCATATCGAGCTCCGCCGACAATGCTCTACAAATCATCTCTCTCAGCACCAAAGTCGAGGACCTCGACGTACGCGGCGTATGGACTGATCAGCATGCAGCGGTCCAGTCCCTTGCGATCGAAGGGCTCGTCGAAAACCAAGCGGAGGCATCCAAGTTGAGCAGCGTGATGCTGTCTGCGATCGGCAAGAATGACCGAGAGATCCGACGTATGCGTCTAAGAGTTGGCGATGGCGAATCAAGGCTCGACAACTTGGCGACCATGTGTCCGAAGCCCTCGGTCATTGCAGACCTGCATGGCGAGATCAAGAGTCTGACCAACGTCAGCAATATCGTTGACGACCGAGTCGCTGCCCACCACGACGCCCCCGCAGAGCGAGCTACCGATGTCGACTTCCTTTCCTCTCAATTGGAGGTGTTGGCTATCGATGCTGCATCCGATGTCAGCTTGGGCGAGGTACGAGGCAATGTAAACTTGCTCACCCGGCATCTGCAAGACATCTCGCGAAGACTGAGTGTCGGCTTCGGGAAGATCAAGCAGGTTTCCCATTTGGTCAAGACCTCCCAAATCACCTTCTCTGCTGGGATTGCGACCTCTGCGCTAATTTGCGGACGGCTGTTCCACGGGCCTCTACGCACCAAAGAATCAGCCTCTGACAGCTGCCTATTTGGTCAGCCGACTGGTAATGTTGGATTCGCTGGAGTCCAACATGAGAAAGCTTCTCAAGGATGTAGAAAACGTCAGCATTGTCTGAGGCGGCTACATTAAGCGGGCAGAGCGAAAGGCGCAAGGACACCGGTACCAGTGTCACCAATATCTTCCTGGGCCCATAACCGTACTGGAAAACTTGGGCAATCATCTTTTACATTCTTCACCCTCCTCATTTAAATCCATTCTTCCCGGACTACTGCTATCTGGTCACCTGCCTGGACCTCATTCACCCTTCCCTGGTTTCTACTTCCCTTTCCTTTCTATATCCTCTTTCGTACATGTACCACCTACAAGAATTGTTTAATTGTGTTCTTCAATGCCGATATAGCAAAACTTGGGGGGCTATGCCACACTTATCGATACCTGTCGGCTCGCGCGCTTTTGTGGCCTGTACAAAGTCGACGCGATCTTTGAAAGCGTTCAACAGCCTTGGGGAGGACTGCTTTGTCGCCCTGCATCTCGAGACGTTGTTTCTCCTGCGAAAAGAGCCCAGACGCTTCGACCGCTCTTCCATCTCCCTTCCGGCGAATCTCCGTCAATTGTTCATCAATGTGACCTTCCTATATCTTGGCGACGTGTCGATCGATGACTACCTACCTGTGATGCGCAGAGCTACTCATCTCCACCGTCTAGCCCTTAAATCGGCACATATCGATACGACATCTCTAATCTTACCGATGGAATGGGTCACTACTCTGCGACGCCTCGAAGTATACGGTACACATGGAGTGATCGCTCTGTCAATCAGCCACTTGTCCAAGAGCTTCAAGCGGGCCTTGCGAATGCTCTCCATGCGGCGGCGCAGCTGGTTGAAGCCATGCATGACGAAGAGACAGATGCGGGAAGCGAGGCCGGAGATGTGGTTCAAGCCTGGGGAGGCGATATTCTGGCAGAACCAGTGCTGCCTGCACCTCTGGTACTCATCGACGAGGCATCACAACAGCTAGTCCAGCCCGCAGCTCTACCAGATCGTGATCCTTGGCACAACCGCGCTCCTGCATTCCACCAAAACCGTATGAGGCCTATGTCAGCGTTTCTCTTCAGATTACTGCCCCACCGCAGGAAATGTGAAGAATCGATTGGGATCTCCTTTGATTGCCCAAGTCGCGATCGATGTATTTCAGGGAATGGCTCGTTCCTGGCCATCTGTGTAACAAACCAAGATGCATCAATTAAGGAGCACATCATGGTAGAGGACCACAACTATCAGGCTGGATGAAAGACGTGCGCCAAGAAGCACATCCTTTGCGGTCACGAAGGCAGTCAAAGACAAAGTAGGAGCCAGATCGCGCGTTTCACCGCGAGGTCCATTCAAAAGTCGAGTACGAACGCGCTTGAAACATTTTCCAGTCTCTTCTTATCTTGAGCAGGCCAGATGCAATACAAATGGATTATTTCAGACATCTGCCAGCATCAAAGCATGACCAAAGGTCAGGCAGAAATCTTTCTCGAGCTACGAAGTCACGATCAAGCCGCGATCGATAGCAAGTACGAAGAGCTTACAACAGTAGTCCTGCTTGGATGCTCCGTCTCCTCGATCACAAGTCGTGCTATCGAAGGCATATAGAATATGGGCATAGCATGCAGAGGTGTCACCGAAGACAAAGAAAGTCCAGAGCTGCGGGATGTAGGACATTTGGCCAGGAATGTAATGAACTCCCTCGAGTAAGTGAATGTCGGCACTTTGTTCGCTGATGTGTTTTAGCAGGAACAACAACAGAATTTGCTTACAACGCGGCTGAACCCAAAGCTATTCTAGCCCTTCAACGATTGCAGATCCGGATACAGCTGTGAGAAGTGCAAGCGAAAAGCGCTTGGTTCTGCTTGACTATTTGTGGGTAGCTGGCTTTCCTCTTGCTGGGTGAGATTTACTGATCTGTCGTTATCTTCGGCAGCGATATCTTCGTCTTCTACTATGGGACCCACACCTGGCATCTGTGAGAAGTGAAAGCCGAACGGCTGCGTGCTCACTACTCCCGGGAAATCGTCAAGATTCTCCTCGTTTGCATCCAGCTCTTCAATTGAAGGAGCGATAGCCCCGACGGCTTCTGACTTCGCGCCGGCTTGAAGATCACCAAATGCAGAGTATTGTGGTATCGTCTTGCTGTGTTTCGTGTAATGCCTAGATTGCGAGAGTGGAGTAAATGTACTGCCTAGCAATGCACGCTCAATGTCGAATGAAGAGTTCGCTTCTATCTCTCCTTCATCATCTTCACTATCTTGTTCTCCATAGTCGTCATGATCCCGCTGCCTCTTACTTGCACTCGATGAAGGTGGCTCAAGGAAAGATACCTGCGAGCTTGGCAATGGCGAAGGAGCATCTTGAGAAGCTTGTATGCTCATCTCTTGAGTGAAAGCATCTCCATATTGGGTAGCTTGCGAGCCTTCTGGCGCATATGGTATAGTCGCTGGAGGAGCGGAAAGAGCAGGTGCTGGCAATTCATCTGAAGCTGTACGTTCCAGTGCCTTGTGTGTCTTGAGACCAGCAGGTAAATAAGGACCAGAAGACTGCGACTGCGAGCCAGGTGCAGACTCTTCTGTCGTTTCATTGCTTGAGACATCTTTCGCGTCGGCGACAGCAGGAATAGCGGGAGTAGAAAGAGTTGGCGGCAGATAAGATTCGCCTAGAGAGCATAAATCAGCTACGTAACGCTGCGCTTTCGTTCTAAAGCACCTTGACTACTCCGCTGCAGGCTGAGCCGCTGGATAGGCTTTGCTTCTGCTACATGGCGCTTCCAATGGCGAAGCCGTTCTTCTCTTGATGAGCATACACGGCGACACCAGCCCCAGTCGCATTCGCTGTGCGATCAGGGAAGAGGAACGAGAGGTTTTTTCAGGACATCGAAGCCATTTTACAGATTGAAATGCGTAAGGCTTCTGCCGGGAAAGCATCAGCTCCTGTTCACTGTCTGTTCAGTATGCTCTCACACAGTATCTCTGCGCTTGAAAGCTGAGAAGTCATGATTTGGCCATTTGAACGTGAAGCAACCTTTGTCTTCGGACGACTGCAACATCAAGCAATCGCTATTAAACATCTCAATTATCTGAAAGATGCGCTGGGTACTCACACGCGAAGACTCCTCTATGCTCGAACAACACCGCTGACGCAGCGCGTTTAGGTACCTCTCGAAGCCAATCCGGAAGTGTTTCAAGAAGTACAAGGCCCTTCTCGTGCTGCATGTTACCCCTTCTCATGTCAACCTTCTGCTAGTGGACGGCTTCGCTGGGTTTGAAGCCAGAAGACGCGAGTTTCTGTGACATTTACGGCCTGGACCCAGATCTCCTGTACTGCTCCTGTCCTAGTCTCCTGCTGCTTGCTACTCTCACTGACATCCGCCTGAACTCGCAGAGCCTTCGTACCGCGACCGGTATATGCTGTCATTCAGCTGTTCCCTGCTTCCGAAGGCTATTGGGAAACACGCAAGAAGATGGACGATGAGCAGAAGGATCAGCCCTTACCTAAGAACATCATGTTCTTCAAGCAGACTGTAAGCTTTTCCTCATAGTTACATATGTAATCAGGAAAGTCGGCTAATTCGGCTTTACATAGATCGGTCAGTGAGCATTGGATGCATTGTCTGCGACAACAGTTGACATCAAGTGTTGGCTACGTATAGGTAACGCCTGCGGTAAGTCTAAATGCGATTGCAAGCCAAACAAGTACCGGAAAATAAGCATGCTCTGCAGGAACCATGGGAATTTTGCATGCAGTCGCAAACATCCCAGTCAAGCTTGGCAAGTGATACAGAACCCAGAGTAGTTTCAGTCTTGTCTTGCTAATCAGTCCAGTGTAGACCCATCATCCGCACTGGCCAAGATCTTTTCCGACTGCAAAGATCTTTCGCCCGCTGAGCGTGGTAAATACCTCGAAACATGCACAGCACTTGAAGCTGCACATACCTCGACCGCACAAGGCGGACAGACAGTTGCACCTGATGCAAATGATGATGCACCTCTGCACTTCTCGGCTTTTGTGGCCGCAGATATCGATGGCCAGAGGAGCATCGTCGAGTTGGACGGTGGTAGAAGAGCGCCTACGATCCATGGACCGCTTAAGGGTGATCTACTAGAGGTGGGTCAAGGAAAGACTGAGCCTCTTACGCCATCCAAGCTGACAATGAGTCAATCGCTACAGGGCGTCGCTGAGATTGTCAAGAAGCTGATGGCTATGACAGAAGATATCAACTTCAGCTTGATAGCGCTCACAAAGCCAGCGAAGGCCTAATTGGCGGCCCTCGGCGTTCAGCTATAGAGGGTCTGTTGTATCATCGTGGCAGCAACCGTTACGTCCTGGCGGACATCGCTATGGAAGCAGTGCTGAAGATGCCCTAACCTTTGTTGAGCTCATATCGCCAACCCGAATGTAGCGCTGGGCCGCTGGCTGTTCGGCGATTTTGAGACGCGTTCTTGACTCGGTACCTAAGAAGTATGCCTACAAGAGGTACGTATACATCGGATGCGCAAGTTTCTCGTCGTACCTTATCGAAAATAGGAGTCGTGCATGGGGTCTCGGCCGTCTTGTCCTGAAAACTGTTGCGGAGTTTCCTCTACTTCTACAATTTGATCTTCCCTTCGCATTTGAATGATCAGAAGGAGACAACATGGCCACGGCTGCTGCGCCTACGCTCGACCCAGCGAATGCTTCAGCCGAGAAGAACTTGAACAATCTCGAATCAGGCCTTAGAGGATCAGGTCCAGCAGGGCAAGCCAGCGAAGTTGCAGCATCTACAGAAGACTCTCTGAGAACAAGAATATGGAAGCATCTGGATGGCGAAGTCAACCCTGAAGCTGTACGTAGAGGAAGAAGTCTCGGTGATGGCGCAATGTCATCATCCCCGAGGAGCTTGTTGTGTCCTGACATGATATACTGTTGCAGTGCACATACCACATGATAGGCTACTGCTTTATTACTGGATGGATAGACGCAATCAGTTTCGCAGCGGCTTTCCTCTTCTGCGGTTTCCAGACGTAGGTCTGCTTTCATTGCAAGAAGATGTCTCATTTCTTACACGGTCTCTCTCATCCTTTATACCTACCAACAGCGGTAACGTCGTTCAGCTAGCAGCAGCGCTGGCGAGGCTCTTCTCCGGACCTTTTCAATCTTCCTACTTCCATTATGCCGATAGGCTCTCTCTTACTTCCCTCTGCTCCTTCCTTCTTGGCTCGTCACTTGGACAGCTGGGCGACCGAATAGGGCCCAAGAAGCGGTTATGGCTTATGGGCGCGACTTTCTTGCAGTCAGGATTGATGATGGCCTCCTTCATATGCGTGCTCGCTTCGGGCCAGCCATCAGTAGCGGAGAACAGGGAAAATGTATCTTGGACGAGCGGGCTTGGCTTTCTAGCGCTGGCTTTCGCATCCGCAAGTATGGGGCTGCAAGGCATCTGTGGAAAGCGCCTGAATACGCATTACGGGACCACAGTGGTATTGACAAGTGTGTTGGTGTCTAAAACTTGCGCAGAGTACAGGCTGATGTGATTACATAGCTATCTGGTGCGAATTCATTTCCGATCCTGGACTCCTTCACTTCCGCAACCGGTGCGTCATGCGCGTCTCTTCAATGTGTAGTCAGCTAAAACTGAATATAATGCAGGGTACCGTCCCGCGACCACCGCTTGACAGCTATCATGGCACTCTTCATCGGCGCCTTGGTTGGCCGGATACTGGTCAACACGATAGGCGGAGCAGCGACTTTCGGCATAGGAGCAGCGATAAAAGCATTAATCGCCATCACCTTCTGGTGGGTGCCCACGAAGGTCGTGAAGAAGAGCTGAGCGAGCAGCGCAGCCACCTTTAGGAATTTGCTAAGCAGTGCAGGATGAACAACGTCAAGAGGCAGTAGACACACTAGACTTATAGATAGTAGAAATAAAGAATTGTTGTTGATAGACACCTATTGTGCTTGATGGATGCAAGAAAGCGGCAGGCAGCGAGGGCGCTACGGTTTTTGGGGCATATATCACTACTTTCCGCCGCGTGCTCCTGGGCTGAAGCTTTGACTGTACCGGACCTGCCTTGCACGCGAAAGCAGTCGCCAGGCAGGACAGGCAGGCTTTTCCTTCATATTCGACAGACTGTGGTAGCTATTGCTCCATATTTGAGCCTCCCAATGACCGCGCTTGCCCCTTTGACACTCCGCCATGACTATTTGCGCTGATAGACGGGGTCGCCTGCGCCTGTTTGTGGGAGCGTTGAGGTTCTTGTATGACCTGGGTCTCCGCATTGACGT
Source organism: Erythrobasidium yunnanense (assembly GCA_001600175.1). NCBI lineage: Eukaryota > Fungi > Basidiomycota > Cystobasidiomycetes > Erythrobasidiales > Erythrobasidiaceae > Erythrobasidium > Erythrobasidium yunnanense. The sequence goes on from BCJC01000003.1 coordinate 2,152,945, forward strand.
TACATATCTAGATGACTGCTACGTATACCTGCCGGCTTGCATATCTCTTGCTATCTTGACCGTCTCGCAATACGCTTGGGCGTCGTCTGGAGCTTCCTGTAATAATCCTTGATAGGCATCTAGCAGCTCCTCCATAAGTGCCAGATCTTGGAATGGAGGGTCTATCGCTCTACAAAGCTCGTTCGCTTTCACTAATGCGAGGGCGATATCGCATAATTTGTCGAACAGGCCTATACCGTGCGCGTCTCGAGAGGCACTGGGCATCCCTTGATATGCTTCACAAGCATTTCTGGCAACATGAAGCACGTATGCTGGCCTTAGTTGCTCAGCTGGAGCGTCTAGGGATACCAGGCCGTGCCAGAGAGCCACCTTCCACAGTTGCGAATGAAGCCATTCCTTTGTGACCAGCGTATCGATCTGCTGAATCTGAGATCTGTCCCAGCTCGATGTGGCGTTGTTGTAAGTTTGCAGCCTCGGTGGTGAAGCGCTCTCTGCGACTCTCGCATCGAGCGAAGTATGCAGCTGAATTGCGCGTTCTGGCGTAAGAAGCGGGCAGCCGACTCCAGTGCATTGCCGCCTCCAGCATACGAGGAAGCTCTCATCAATATCATCGAACAGCCCGAGGGTCTGCATCGGGAAGTCGGCCAGCTGCGAGTTCGTGAGAGAAGCTCGAAGACCCGCCATGTCGCGACCTGGATTGCCAGGAAAGCCCAAGGTTTCGCCATGCTGCAGGGCATAAGCGCGTTCGGTGATGGAAAGAACCCAGAAAGCCCGCAACCAGCGTTCTTTCTCCTGGTTCGGCAGATTGCGGTACGCTTCGCTTTCATGCAGCTTGAGCAAACGACCAAGTGTGACTGCTTCGCGTCTGTAGGATAAGCAACAATTCGTCAATGATGGGTAGGGAGGCGTACGGTCATATGGCCAGAAAAACTCACAATCGGAAGGTAGCGGCGCGAGTTTCCTGCAGTCCGAACAGACATCCAAAGGTGTAGAAGGAGGCAAGAACGGACTCCAGGCCTGTATGTTGACCAAGCATAGCACTGGCTTGCATGGCAACGCTCTCTTCGAGTATAAGTCTAGCTTGCTGTAGCAGGGCTGGCCGCTTCTGCCGCTCGCTGGCCTTGATAGGCTGTACCAGCGCGAAAGCCGACATCGCCAGTAGCATGGATGCGAATTCTCGCGACGTTCTATGGTCTTCTCTGTCCAGCCTTGAGAATATGTATGAGCGCGAGAAGATGGGCATGATTGGGTGGATCCGCTCGAAGAAGAGGGCTATGTTGGGGATAAGTACCGAGTCTGAAAGTGAATCTTCACGTGGTAGAGACAGAGGGCTGAGATTGGTTGTTGGTAAGCTTGAAGAGACTGACAACTCTGAACCAGGAATTGCATCGGTATTTATGCATTGTGAAATCCAGCAAGGCAGGGCTTCCGACTGCCAGACGGAGGACCAAGGAGATAGATCTGATCCATCGGCACTTTCTGGCCTAACGGTATTGGCAGTGTCTCCGGCAAGCTGCAGGGCGTTCCCTCCGTTGATATCGATGTCTGGCTGCAGGCTAGGATTTGGATAGAAAGCGGGAGGCTCTGGGGATGTGAAGAAGCCTGTGTAAGGTGGAGTTGGGCCAGAAATGCCATTGTTGAGCAGATTAGGGATAGAAGAACCACTGGCTGCAGAAACGGGCTGAATATCTTGAGATGGCTGAGATAGACTGCGTAGACTCTGTTGACGTCTGTAACATAGTGTCAGAGTGTGTTATACCAGCTGCAGACGGCTGTAACTTGCTTTCCGCCTCGGGCTTTCAGGTAGGAGCTGATACCCAATTTCAGCGAGAATCAGCGAGCTTTCTCGGCACTTTGGACGGCTCACCACTCTATCTGAGACGATGTACAGCGACTACATGGCGCCTCACCGTCGCACTTGACTCTCCGAAAATTACACCTGTCAAAACAAGCGGAGTTGTCAGTCGAAATCGGTTCCCGGGCCGCAGCGAGAGAAGTAGCAAGCGGGCCCTATGGAGCATCAACGAGATCCTCACTGGTCACAAGCCCTTTTACCGGCTACCCGGGGCATCGCAGAAAGCCAGAGTCAATTGGAAGTTAGATCAGTAGGAAGCTGAGACCCGATTTGTCATAAGAGGTGAAATGACATTAAGATGTTAGCCAAAGACTGGCTTATCATACAGAATCCTATTCGATAACGAGCATATGCTATCCTAACCATATACAGAGCTAACTATTACCATTCAATGCTGTGATTGATGCGCCGCTTTTGATATCCGAGAGAAGTTGCTGATCCGAGCGAAGTTGCTGTTCCCATACAGCCAACCGAGCCTGTAGCTCATATTTAATGAGCACCACCACCAGCTGAGGCGGAGACGAGGTCTGCAGCGTCGTAGCGGCGGCCGGTCTTCTCGGCGTGAGCTTGGATGTCGACAACGGTGGTTCGGAACTTGCGGGCAGATACGCGCTCCTCGAAGAGGATGTCCAACTCTGCGTAAGTTCGGTCCTTAGGCTCAGGGAGACGGAAGAAGGTCCAGGCAGCGGAGAGAACGCATGCACCGGCCCAGAAGAAACCGGCCTTCTTGCCCCAGTTCCAGCTGACGGGTGAAAGCATTCGGGGGAAGAGAATGTTGTTGATGATTCCGACAACGTTATATGCAGCTCGGGCGAAGACGACGCTCTTGGCACGGAGACGAGTGGAGGGGATCTCAGCTACGAGGCAGTAGCAGACTGGGCCGACTGTGAACTGGTAGAGGAAAGAGTAGAAGAAGACGAGGGATCCAGCGGCCCATGAAGCGCCTGAAGACTTCTTGAAGCCAGTGCAACCGACGGCGAAGAGAACAGCTGCCATAGAAGCAAGACCCCACAAGTAGAGCGGTCGTCTACCGAACTTGTTTATCGTGTACCAAGACGACATCGTACCAATGGCTCCGAGAGCGTACTGGCAGAGGGAGAGCGTGAAGGCGTTGGAAGTGGCGAGACCGGCTTGGATGTAGAAGACAGTCGAGAAACCGATGAAACCGGAACCGGACAGAGTTTGAATCATCCAGACCATGGAAACAATCTCGGTTCTGCGGAGATTGACACCTCTGAAGAGATCAAGGTAGCTTTGACCGGCATTGACCGAGATTTCCATCTCGTTGGTAACCTGCATCTGGGAGATACGCTGCTCGATGTCGATGGGGACGGCGCCTGGCTTGTTTGAGGAGATTCTCTGGAGCGATCTGCGAGCATCGTCAAGGCGTCCCTTGCGGACGAGGTACCATGGAGATTCTGGTGCGAAGAGAGATGCGACAAGGATGGGTACGGGCCAGATCCACTGGAGGGCGAAGGCTGCGAAAACAGTCGGTTCAGTCTCATCGCCGGTAGATCAAAGAAAGACGCAACTTACGAAGGCGGTATGCCCACTCATCGTTGACATCGTACTGGGAGACACCCTTCAAGACACCGGAGGAGATAAATTGACCCATGACCCAGCAGAGATTGACGTAGGTAGTAAGGTAAGGGCGGAGAGGGGTAGGGCAGACTTCGGCAGCGTAGGCAGTTGTCAGGGTTTGGAAAACACCCCATGGGATACCGCAGAGAAGCTCTCCGACAAGTAGCATTTGAATGTTGTGGGCGAAGAAGGTGATGAAGATGAATCCAATGATTGCGACCAGGGAGATGGACATGGTTCGAAGGTATCCGAATCTGTCGCATGCCCATCCGTTCGCCGCGAGACCAATAAGAGAACCGACTTGGACTGCGTTACTGAGGCCGGATTGCCATGCTGGGCTGATGATATACTCATTGGGCCCGATTTGAGTTCCGTACTTCTTCTGGAAAGCTGGGAGACCGTAGAAGGAGTTGATCATGGTAAGATCGAAACCCTCCATAACGATGGCTGTGGAGAAGATCATGCTCCACCTGTAGGAATCTGTCTTAGTAGATATACGAAATCCAGCACTGAGATAGACTTACATTACTGCCTTTGGATATGCCTTGAAGGCAGCCTTGATGCCCATAGACTTCTCCGCAGCAGTGGCCTGACCCGCATCGTCGACATCGACCTGCTCTAGGGCACCCTGGCCCATGTCGGGCTTTTCGTTAAGTTCTTGTTCATAGTGTTTGGGCGCTTGGGCAACTGATACGACAAGGCATAAGGGTCAGGTACGTTGTGGGGAAGCAGAGTAGAGAAAGCGGGACAGCAACTTACTGCCCTCTTCGCCGTAGGCCTTAGCAGTAGACATTGTGTGCTCCTTCTATTTGGTAGATGGAAGAGGGAGATGTACTGATGAAGGAAGGAGAAAGAGAAGAGGAGAGCCAGCTGGGAAGAAGGGGAGCTTTTGTACTTGGAGGAAAAGCGCGGGGCTCGATACCGTCACTGATCTCGAAACCCGAGCAGATTTATACCTAGCAGCTAGCTCATTCGTTGAGCTGCGGCCAGGCTTGAGCATTTTCACCCTTCCCCGGCTTCCGGGACCTCTTGTGGCCGTCCATTTGTCAAGAAAAGTTTGCTCGAGTACCGAAATTTACCATTAGTTGCGGGGATGCTGTCAGAAATGTCAAGCGCTGAGAGCACGTGAGGCTGGAACTCCGCAGCTGGGCAAGCTGGACTGACCCTGCAGAAAGCGAGAGATACCGAGAAACGCCTGTCCCGTCTAGCGTGGGAGCTTGTGCACCTTGTGCCCTAAGTTTCAGCTAGACAGTAGCACGCGCAGGCATTGTATACCGAGTAAGGCAGCTTGTGTACGTATCTTGAGAGAATCTTGAGCTGCAGCCGTGCGGGACCTCGATTTCTGTGTAGGCGGTATCTCCTCATCGAAAGCTTCGTACTCCATTGCGCCTAGCTGCTCGTAAGACATCAGAAAGGCATAATGGCGACCATCACGAACCACAGCGTAAGTTGACGTTCAACATTCAGAGCTTTCGTTACCTCTGACGCTTGACCTGCAAACCTCTGCAGCGCCAATGGTGGAAAGAGGGCGTCATCTACCAAATCTACCCTGCATCGTTCAAGGACTCTACTGGATCCGGCACTGGTGACCTCGCTGGGATCCTGAGCAAGCTCGACTACCTCAAAGATCTCGGAGTCGATTGTATCTGGATTTCGCCCTTTTACGACTCGCCGCAGGTCGATCTAGGGTGTGTCTACATGGCATCTCGACATTCTGCGACATCGTGCTGATCGTACTCGCTTTTTCTGCGTGCTGGCAGATACGACATCAGTAACTAGTGCGCCAGGCTTGGCTCGCCCTCAAAGCTGATTGCAAGCGATACTGACACTACTGTATCTACAGCGAAGAGGTCTATCCTCCCTATGGAACAGTCGCCGATGTCGAAAAGATCATAAAAGGCTGTCATGACCGCGGGATGAAGATTGTCTTTGATCTTGTCATCAACCACACTTCAGACCAGCACGAATGGTTCAAAGCTTCTCGCTCGTCAAAAGACAACCCAAAGCGCGATTGGTACATCTGGCGACCTGCTCGAATCGATGAAAATGGTGAAAGACAGCCGCCCAACAACTGGAGAGGCAACTTCAACGGAAGTGTATGGACTTGGGATGAGGAGACTCAGTAAGCCTGCGTAGACGTTCTGCGAACGAAGATCGGTGCTGATTGAATCGCCAGGGAATACTACATGCACCTTTTCTGCCCAGAGCAGCCGGATCTTAACTGGGAGAATGAGGAGACAAGAAAAGCTATATACCAGACGGCGATGACCTTCTGGCTTGAGAAGGGCGTTGACGGCTTCCGCGTCGATACAGTCAATATGTGAGTCGCCCGATGCGCGGTCTTTCTGACTGCAGCAACTGACCAAGTGCAACTTGTAGGTACTCGAAAGGCTCGCTAGATGACGTTGCGGTTGTCGATCCGAACGATAGATGGCAACCTGCCTCCCACGTCTACTGCAATGGCCCTCGAATGCACGAGTATTTGCGCGAGATGGACCAGATCCTCTCAAAGTACGGCGCCATCACAATCGGCGAGCTTCCAGCTACGCCCGATCCTGCGCATGTCAGGCGCTACATCAGTGCCGCCGATCCTCAGCTCAGCATGGTCTTCCAATTCGACATTGTCGATATCGATATCGGCAGGAACCAGAAGTTCGAAATCCAACCTTGGCCTCTGACAAAATTCAAAGATATCGTCAGCATGTGGCAGACTTTCATCGAGGGAACAGACTCTTGGACCACCGTCTTCTTCGAGAACCACGATCAGCCGAGGTGCATCTCGCGCTACGCCAACGATGAGTGAGTCTCGCACTATCAACGGAGGAGGAGTCAGAACACTGCTAATTGTGCGTTTTGCAGCCCCAAATTCCGTGTTCAAGCTGGCAAGATGATGGCTATCGTTGCCTGCGCTCTGACAGGAACGCTATTCGTGTATCAAGGACAAGGTGAGCCTCTTTTACTGACAAAAAGCAGCCATCACTGGGCCTGAGCTGACCTTTTCCCTTGTAAATGCAGAAATCGGCATGACCAATGTCCCAGAAAGCTGGCCTGAGAGCGACTATATCGATGTGGAGGCTATCAACTATCTAAAGGTCGTCAAAGGGCGACATGGTGACGATAAAGATGCTCTTTCCAAAGCCTTGAAAGGCGTTCGAGCAGTCGGCCGAGACAATGCTAGGTGAGCGCCTGGTCACTCCAATGGTAAACCAGAATCCGTACTAAATCAAATTTATGTATCTTAGAACACCCATGCAATGGGACGACAGTGCCAACGCTGGCTTTTCGACTGGCAAACCCTGGCACCGTGTCAATGACAATTATACTGAGATCAATGCGAAAGCACAACAAGGGGACCAAGATAGTCTTCTCAACTTTTGGCGAAGCATGATCAAGCTCCGTAAAGAGCACAAAGACATGTTTGTGTATGGACACTTCGATACGCTGGATTACGAGAATTCCTCTATCTTCTCGTTCGTCAAGACGGACGGAAAGGAGAAGTGTCTTTGTGTCGCAAACTTCACTAAAGAGAGTCAAAGCTTTGATATTAAGGCTCTCACGGACGGCAAGCAAGGAAAGATACTCGCTGGAAATGTAGCACAGCAGGAGGAAAATAAGTTGCAGCCATTCGAAGCACGTCTGTACCTGCTCGAGTAAGAAGTAGTAGAAGTACGAAACGAGAGAGAGATAGCAAATAGAAGGAGTATAAGGTCCCTTGCGTAGGCAGATTCCGTGAACTATGGACTAGTGCTTTACGTGCTTTTGTGCGGATACCCATAACCCAAAATGAAAGCAAAGCTGCAAAATCAAGCACTTTTATGCGTGCTCTACCTATTGTCGTGTTCGAGGACTTTTGACTTTCTCTTTCTGACTTTACCCTTTGCTGCATGAGGATGCGCTTTGACAATCCTGGAAGTGTCTACAACAACATCACCATCCTGTTTGTACTACTGCAACGTATTTCTCTGTATCTCCAATATCTCCCCTGCATCTACCGCGCATCATTCGCTCTTCATCCTGAAGCCCTCTACGATATTGACCTGATTCTCGGCTCCTTTTGACAGCAGCAATTCCACCGCCCATAATGAGAGCGTGATGAAGACGTTCAACCAGCTCCAGAACATATGGCCACCCTGATTGTTGATGAGCAGTAGATGCGTATATACCGAGATGAGAATGCTATTTGGCAAACGAAATCAACTTAGCTGGACGAAGAAAGGGGAAGGAAATTGGACGCACAAGCGGCTGTAGGACATAATAAGGCGCATCCCGCTCAGGCTTTGCGAGCCTTCTTCGCTATCTGCCGTAAGTTCGTATTCATCGTAGCCCGTCTGAGCTCGCTTGAGCGCCACGACGACCTGTCCCGCTGCGTATAATATAGCTAGAACGGCGGATCAGCTTTCCTGTTCCTGTTCGGCAGCGCAAGAGATGGAAAGCCCACCTATCCGATATGCCAATCCGACGAGAACAGGCAGTGGCAGCGCCGAGTATGCCGCAATCAAGAAATCCAGACTTGCGCCGAAGATGTGCGAGAAGAAGGATAAGATCGTCGATAAGCTCTGTACGATGTGGACGGGGCCGCTTTGCTGCAAGTAGCCGATGTACGTCCATGGATTCGGACCGTCCGTCAGGTAGAAGATCTGGAATGTTATATAGGCTAGCATTAAAGACGTCTCGACGACATTGCCTTTGCGTAAGGCGAAAGCTATGCCGCTGGAAAAGTGCGGTCAATCAGTCTGCTGTGTGTATATATAAGAGGGAGATGTGAACTAGCTCACGTCAGGAAGATGACGCTCGTCACTGATACGCCTATGAGCGTCGCACTTGTCGGAGTTGCCGCTGCAAACTTGTACGAATCGTATAGAAAGAAGGCGCTACCGACGTATGTTCTGCACAGAACGATCCATCAGCATGATCCTCCATGTGATATGCAAAGCATCGGAGAACCTACACTGCCGAAGATATGAGAAAGACGAACTGGAACGATTCGTTCTTTTCTTCGATGAGGTATTTCGAGACTTGTCCGAGAGCTTGTATGACAAGCAGCGTTGAGACTCCTTCCAGAAGCACAAAGACGGGCGTGAGTGTCTTCAACACCGACTCCCATATCGAGGGCACGTATATGAGCCACGAAGCGTAGTTTATTGAAGAAGCTGAGGAAGACGGAGTTGCGGAATGGTATAGATTCAAGAATAGAAGAAGAATAGCTGGGATAATGATGACTTGGGATGGATAGGTCAGGGTGTTTAGGAAATTCAGACGGGTCCCTCGGAGTAAGTTTGACAAGGTGCTTTGAACAAAGTAGTAGAGTGCCAGAGCAGCGGATAGAGAGAGGAAGCACGACTTTCCAGCGACCTGGCCATACATACACGGAATCAGTATTGATCAGAGCAGCATGCTCCGTTCAAGACGACACACCTCGAGCGAAAGCGGGAGGTAGATTAGGACCTAAAGTTACAAAGCACAACGCAAGGATCAGTAAACCACAGATCAACGCCAACTCGACAGCCAAACGCACCTGAACGAACGCCAGCCAGCTCACGCTGCTTGAAAACAGGCGCCTGAGCACCATGAAGCCTCGAGGAGCCATTCCATGCGGCAGCTACAGCGAGATCTTTCTCGATGGATCTCAGCGCTTTTGGATACTCGATGTGCTTCAAAGTCGATGATGTCGGGAAAAGCACGACACGCGAGCGCGTAAGAGAGCAACGGGCGTGACGCAGCTTGCTTTACACGAAGAAGGCACAGTGACGAAGCAGATTCTCATATGCCTACAGGTTCCTCAAAAGCTTGTAGATGGAGCGTTATGCACAGTATTACAGATGGCTCTTTCGACATGCCCACTTCCCGGAACGATAAAGCCTTGACGGTAGAGCTGCAGCGGCTTTCATCAAAGCTCTTCAGTATCCTTCACCACTTTCGCTCATTTTCTTCACCGCTTGTTCCGATTCTTGAGCTGACACGCCCTGACACGACTCACATTGAATCCCTTTTAGAGCGCATCTCCGACAGAGGCATGCACGCATACGTCCGTTACTATTCCGCAGATCATCAAACGCGTAATGTAACGTGAGCGCAGACGCTTCACGGAGGAGATATGCCGGCTCTGCGGCCGTCGAAGAGTCCAATAGACACTAAAAAGATAACAAGTTCAGACCTGCGGCAATATCCACAAGGACTTCAGCAAGCTGAGGATCTGAGAAAGGCTTACATCTGAAGTTAGTACAATGTCAAGCAAATCGTGCTTCGGGTAAGGGCGAGCGACTGACGCATTTCATCACTCTGCACGTCCGCCAGCACTGCTGGCTGGATGACTGTTGATCGCCTTCGGCGACCTGCAAGCTGCCAAATGTGCTGATTGGTTCTCGAGAGCAGAGGGAGGGCAGAGCGGAGGATGCGCTTCAACCCAAGAGAACTGGCTCGTCCAGCAGGATGTGGAAGTAAGGCTCAATCTCGCAAGACCGAAGAACGTCAGAGAAATTGGCGAACGGAAGGTCTTCATATTCTGAAGTTGCCCGCAAGTGAGGCATCAAAAAAATTGCGTCTTTCCTGGACAGCGGAGAGAGCATTATGTAACGAGGATTGCGGTGTAGTTGTATCAATGTGCAAACTGTCATGTAGCATCTTGAAGTAAAGCTTCGAGCATCCTATGACATCGATACGTTGACTCCCGCCCAAGCAGTCACAATAGCGGCTCCGAGCTTGACTTGTTTCGTATATGCAGCACAGGATGCGTTCGTCCAAGCATCCGACGCATCAGCACACAGCATCAGAAGCATCGGCGGTAACGGTGAAGTTCTTGCGAGTGCAGTGTCGCCAAACAGCAGAGATGAGAGATAGACCTTGTGAATACTGTGAGCTTGTCTTCCACTTCGTCAATTGATAAGTTCATAGCCAATCTCGCACAACTTTTGATCTCCAGAAGAAAGAAGGCGACTTTCTGGACAGTGACCCTATTCTTTGATTGCGAAAGAACATGGCGTCGCAAGACGACGTCGACTTGTTGGATGGATTGTCGCTTGAAGACTTCATTGAGCGCTGTCCGCTCGTCGATAATCACTGCCATGCACTTCTTCCCTTTAATCAGCAAAAGCAAGAAGATCTTCTGACAATCACATCCGAAGCATCTGGCGCAGCTTTATCTCATGCTAGCAGTACATTGGCGCACCATCGCGCAGTCAAGCAGCTATGCCAACGCGAAGAAATCCCATTGCGCAAGACAACAGCGGAGAGCTGGAACGCGTACCTCGAACACCGAAAATCGCTTACGGAAGAGGAATTTACGAGGCGCAGTATGCAAGGTATAGAGACTGTGCTGATAGACGATGGAATAAGACACGCATCCACTCCCCATCCGTACGAATGGCATTCTAAATATACACGAAGTCCTGCAAAGAGGATAGTACGCATCGAAACAGTGGCAGAAGACTTACTGGAAGCCTCAGCGAAGATTGCACAAGAGGATCTGAAGGACGGCTCAGATATGTCGGAGTGGTCTTTCTTCAACCCGTTTGAACCGGAACTATGGGAAGCCATCGATAATCTGATGGACGACAAAGAAGTGGTAGGCTTCAAGAGCGCCATTGCTTATCGCACTGGCCTGGCAGTCATCCCTGCAGTCACTCAGGTGCAGCCAGCGCCTAAAGAGGTTATGCAAGAAGTAGAAAATATGGTCAGAGCACGCGTCCTGAAGAATACTCCTATTCGTATCAATTTCAAACCACTCAATGATTGGATCGTCGATACACTGGCAGCGGGGATAGATTGTAAGGTCAAAGAAGGCTCGCGAGCCAAACCTATCCAATTCCACACCGGTCTAGGCGATAACGACCTTACTTGGACACTAGCAGATCCTTCCCATCTGCAAGCATTCATCAAGCGCTGGCCTACCGTTCCCATCGTCCTTCTACACGCCTCTTACCCCTTCACTCGCCAAGCAGCCTACCTCGCATCCGTCTACTCGAATGTCTACTTAGACATAGGCGAGATATTCCCGATGGTATCCAGAGACGGTCAAAAAGCTGCACTACGCCAAGCATTGGAGCTCACGCCTACTACAAAGGCATGCTGGTCTACAGATGGGCATTTCTACCAAGAGACATACTCGCTTGGCGTATTGCAGTCGAAGGAAGCGCTGAAAGAGGTACTGGGTGACATGGTGTGGAAGGGCGATGTTAACGAGAGACTGGCGAAAGAGATCGTGAAGGACCTCTTCTTCAATACTTCAAACAAGCTCTACGACCTCAAACTGCCGTTCAAGCTCCTATCAGCTTCGCAAACACATCCACAAGGCTCGTCTCCATCCACTGTCACCAATGTCGGAACCAATCTTGCACATCTTCAGATTTTCCTTGCCAAACATCCCTCTGTAAAGTACATCCGCCTATCCTGGACAGACTACACAGCTACAGTTCGGGCACGAGTGTTCACTGTTCCATATGTACTATCTACTCTCAGCTCTCCCACCAGCGATGGGTCCCTCTGCGGCATTACTGCCGACAATATATTGACTTTACAAGACGACGCTGCGGGCATACCCGATTTATCGGCCGTAGGAGAGCTGCGCCTCCATCCGGACTTCAGTAATCTCAGACTGCATCCTCGTATCGGCGGGCGGCGACAAAAGCAGGAATACGCATGTGCCATGGGTCATTTCTACGATGAGAGGATATCGTCTAAAGATCCTAGGTGCCCCAAAGTAATACTGGAGAGTGCAATCCAGGAAGCTGCGAAAGCGGGAATCGAGAACCTCAAGTTCGGATTCGAGATTGAGTTCTGTCTCTTTGAGGCAGATGCGCTGGAGAAGGAACATAGACTCGTACCGATAAGTACAGCACATGCATGGAGTACTGGCACGGCCCTCAATGCAGCAGGCGGCAAAGCTTTAACGATACTGGAAGAAATGATGGAGGCGCTTAACGATAGTGGGATAGAGACATACATGTTTCACTCTGAGAGTGCACCCGGTCAATGTAAGTTCAACTGCCCGAAGTATCGATTAAAGCTGAAGTATAGTTCCAGATGAAATACCTTTAGGCCCGCTTCCGCCTATGGCTGCAGTCGAGCAATTGCTGCACGCCAGAGAAGTCATAAGCTATATCGCAAGCCTGCACGGCTATCGAGCAACACTACATCCCAAGCCGGTAGCGAACCAAGCTGGTACTGGTGCACATCTACATATTTCTTTCCCTCCTTCTTCTACTTCTTCTTCATTCTGGGCAGGCGTACTGCATCATCTTCCAGCAGCTTGCGCGTTCACGCTGCCTAATGAAGCTAGCTATGCACGCATAAAGGACGGAAGTTGGTCCAGCTCGACTTGGCGTATATGGGGCGATCAGAATAGAGAAGCACCACTGCGCAGGATCAGTCAAGAGGATAACCATTGGGAGATCAAGTGCATGGATGGGCTGGCTAACCCATACTTGGCTGCTGCTGCCATTCTGCACGCCGGTAGATTAGGCGTCGAAGCTGGGAGGCCACTACCTTCACCTTGCAACGGTAAGCATGATTAAACAAGATGCAGCAACAAGCTTTTCGCTGACTTACGTGCTTCCGTCTCATGCACAGTCCAACCTGGAAGCCTTTCCGACGAAGCCCGCATTGCAGCTGGAATCACAGACCCCATGCCCAGGAAGCTCGACGATGCTTTACAAGAGCTAGAAGATTCTTCAAACCAGCTTGCGAACGCACTGGGTCCGGAAGTAGTCAGACGGTACGTGCAGGTGCGACGTGCCGAAAGACAGAAGCTTCGTGATATTGCAGATGCACAAGGAGAAGCAGCTGCTATAGCATGGATGGTACAGAGGTACTGACGGAGCATTGGTGTGGTACTATTTACGCGTTGATCGCACACCATTCTTGAGAGTTCGTGCATACTTTACCTTCGCATTCTTGAGTAGACATTCTAGAGGTAACGATCGAAGTAGCAGATATCTCCATCCGAACAGCTTGCCTGTTTGCCTGCTGTTTTGACATCTTAACCCTATTTCCTTTGTCTCACTCCACCGAACGTATCGAGTACAGTACATGGGTGCCGCCTTTTCGTCGTGTTGCGGGCTGGGTAAGGCGCAGAAATGATACGCCAGAATGATACCGGAAACGGCTAACATTGCTATGCGATGCGAATTGTAGGGCCAAAGTCGCAAGGGTATGAGCCATTGCTGCTGGAAAACGAGCGCGAAGCCGTCGCAGATCTGCTGCAATACCTCGAGAGTGAGTTGGGCGCAGGACGACAACGATTACTGGCTTCTACATCATCGGAGTCTGGGTACTCTCGCGCTGACGCTTTCGCCGTTCGTTTGGCCCGTCAACCCTTACAGACCGCTCCGAGACCAATTTCTTCACGGGAGACCCTCTACGCTCACTCAGTACACTATCCTACTCTGAAAATGTAGATCTGCAGCGGAGTGCGGCGCTGGCGTTCGCTGAAATCACCGAAAAGTACGGAGCGCTGTTTCACGCAGAAAGAGCGAGCTCATGCTGATACCTCGTCTATCTGGCAATCAGGGATGTGAGGGAAGTTGGAAGAGATACTCTCGAACCTATCATGTTCCTGCTGCAGTCCCACGACGTAGAGGTGCAGCGCGCAGCGAGTGCCGCTCTTGGCAACCTTGCAGTGAATGGTGGGTCGCAATACCGACACAGAGTCTCTCGGCGCCATATACTAACAGTATAGCTGTGCTAGGCGACAACAAGATCCTTATCGTGCAGCTCGGAGGGCTGGAACCTCTGATCCGCCAGATGCTGTCAACCAACGTCGAAGTGCAATGTAACGCAGTAGGATGCATTACGAATCTAGCTACACACGATGAGAACAAGACGAAGATCGCAAAGAGCGGAGCCCTTGTCCCGCTTACGAGGTTAGCGAGAAGCAAGGATATGCGGGTGCAAAGAAACGCGACAGGTAAGCGAGGCCGTCGAGCATTGCAGATATACTCAATGCTAATGTTGGTCATAAGGCGCCCTACTCAATATGACACACTCCGACGAGAATCGCACGCAGCTCGTCAACGCAGGCGCCATTCCTGTCCTAGTTTCGCTTCTTTCTTCACCCGATACCGACGTCCAATACTATTGCACGACAGCTCTCTCCAACATCGCAGTGGACGCAGGCAATCGCCGCAAGCTCGCACAAACGGAGCCCAAACTCGTCACCAACCTTATCTCGCTCATGGACTCTCCGAGCTTGAAAGTGCAATGTCAAGCAGCGCTCGCTCTTCGAAACTTGGCTTCAGACGATAAATATCAAATCGAGATTGTCTCAAAACATGGTCTTCCACCTCTGCTACGACTCCTCAAATCCTCCTTCCTGCCACTCATCCTCTCTTCCGCCGCATGTGTCCGAAACGTCTCTATACATCCCATGAACGAGTCGCCAATCATCGATTCTGGCTTCTTGCAACCCCTTATCGAATTACTGGCATATGGCGAGAACGAGGAGATCCAATGTCATGCAATCTCTACGCTTCGAAACCTGGCGGCTAGCAGCGAGAAGAACAAGTTGGCGATCGTGGAAGCGGGAGCAGTGGAAAGGATCAAGAGCTTGGTACTTACGGTACCCTTGAGCGTGCAAAGCGAGATGACGGCTTGTGCAGCAGTCTTGGGTTTGAGCGGTATGTGAACATGTCTTCGACATTGACGGACATTTACTGATGCGCTGTGCTGGCCAGACGACATCAAAGGGCAACTCATCGATATGGGCATCTTGGAAGTCCTAATTCCACTGACGGCCTCAGATAGCGTGGAGGTACAGGGCAATAGCGCAGCAGCAATCGGTAACCTGAGCGCCAAAGCCGACGACTATAGCAAGTTCAACGAAGTGTGGCTACAGCCCGAAGGCGGGCTTCATGGCTATCTCGTCCGCTTCCTAGAATCCCAAGACCGAACTTTCCAACATATCGCCGTATGGACCGTTGTCCAATTCTTGGAAGGTGGTGACCCCAAACTCGCATCTTCTATCAAGTCTTCGAATCAGATACTTCCATTCGTCAACAACCTGGTAGCAGCTGCGAATGGCGACTCCGGCGAGGGAGCAGAAGACGATGAAGATGCGCATGATGGTGGTAAGAAGAGCAAAGCGGACAGACAGTCGGGAGAAGTCGCCATACCAGATGGAGATGGAGTGAGACCTTCAGACTCAGTCTCGCAGCATGGGTCTATCGGATCAGACGATGAGTTTGGCGATAATGGAGAAGCGGAGATTCCGCAGCTGGCGAAACGGATTCTCGAGATGATCTAGATTTGCGCTACAATCAAGCGTCTAGATGGGACCGGAACCGGTGAATCAGCACTTCTGCCCCTCCGGATTAGCCTTCTCATCTATGCGTCGCCTGTACAACTTCAGATAATATTGTTCTTCCTACGACCTTAGTCTATTTCTTATACTAGTATTCACGCCTGTCATCATGATGTACATACCCGCTGTTTCGACAACGCCATCTCATGCCCGAATGCCATAATCTCGAATCTCGACGCTATGGAGCGATTGAAGCGCAAATGGACAACGATCATGAGAAAATGGCTTTGCTGACGTTGCCTAATAATACAATGACAGATACGAATTGTACGAATGAGCCGCAGACGAACGTGTATAAGCCTGGACTACTACTGTCTAGACTGTGTATGCAAACTACTACTGCGTATATATATCCTAAAGTGTCCAGAATCCTGTATTGACGATGCTTCACCTCAGAAGGTCAGCTTTATCCGAATAAGGTCTTTATGCTGATTCTCGTAGATGAGCATGTTCTTCTCTGGAAGGACGTCGATGAGATAGTACGTCGTCTTCCATCGTCCTTTTGCTTTTCCTTCTGCCACACCAGGTCTTGATGGCCAGCGGAGCGTGTGCTCCCACCATCTATGCGTCCGCTCAATGAGCTGGAGCTCGTATGGCCGCAAAGGCTTGGAGTAGAGCGTGATGCTGTATCCTAGCGTGAGCAGGGTAGCACCGTCATCGAAAATGAAGCGCTTGAAGCTGCAAAGAACTCATTTCAGCTATCGTCTGTCCTCGAATGAAGGTGGATAAAGGCGTACAGGTTATCTCCTCCGAGGAAGTCTGCAGCTTTCTGCAATCTATGCAGACCTTCTATGCGATCAGGACTCGACCAATGCGGGAATAGCCTGTGAAAGCAACACCGTAAGTTCATATGCTCTGCATAAAACATTCTTTCTACTCACTCTAGCCACCCTGTGTAGTGATGGATCGTGATAAATGGCAACCCAGACTGCAAGAAGCCTGTCCCGTCTCCTGGAATATCGATTTCTGCGTACCAGATTCGTCAGCTTGAAATAAATCGGCCAGAGAGTGACAGCGCTCACGATGTAAAGCATCGATATGCTCCATGACTTTATCTGGGGGAATGGAGCCCGTCGCATTGGCAGTCGCGGTAGATGCACAATGCGTGAGCATCTCATCTCCTCCAAACAGCCAATGGTGCCACCAGAAGCATTCGTCCATCCTATCCGACATCTTCTTGACGAATGCAGCAGAGATCAGGATCCCTCCACCTCCATAACAGATTTTGCCATGTCTTGCCATCTGATTGCTCGATTCCGTCAAAGCGCACACAAAGTGATCTTGCGTATGTGGCCGCTTGCTCATCTCCCTCTGTAGTAAGCCAATGTCCAATACTTGCGTATCGTCGTCTGCGACCACAAACCACTTTGGCTTTACTTCTTGCCCATTCTTGTCGGTGTAGACTGTGTTGTGCATGAGTCTCGGCATGTTCATGACTCTCTGCTCGTATCGCTCGTATTTTCCCAAGTCTACTGCCTCAACATGGCAGTGCTCCAATCCTTCTTTCTCCAGGTAATACTTGAGATCCCTGACGAACATGACTTGATCCTTCGGTAAGGCGATCACGCATTGCGCTCCTGACTTCAAGAAGTGCTTCCAAGTAGCACACATATCTCGTACTCTCAAGTATGGCGACGTGAAGCCGAAAACGATCTCTTCCGCTTTGACGTTATCTGGCAGGCCAGAGATGACGGCTTGCCTGGGGTAGACACTGATAGTGTGCTCTTTTGATGGAGCTGCATTGCGCTCATAACCTCTGTAGTGTGCTAAGCTGCCATTGATCCACTCGAGCGGTGATTCACGCCGTGGTAAGAAGGTATCTTCCGACCAGTCAAACACTTTTTGGGGAGTTTTGCTTTCAACAAAAGCTTCTTGTTTCGTCCTTAGAGTGATATCGAAGATGTGCTGGCGGTCATTGATGCGATTGAGCACACTTCGAGCCGATAGCAGCAAGGCCAGACCACCGACGAGCCCGAGGATATAGGAGAGTAGGCGATGCCGCCGTAAGCTTGACAGATTGTTATTGTTGTTGGCTGATCTTCCGTAGCCTCTTTTCTCGCCCAGCAGCGGCTCCATCGCGTTGAGACTCGCTATCGATACCAAGCTTTTCTCCTTCTTTCTTCGTTCAAAATGGCCAGGACTGGTCCCGCTAAACAGCGCCGTCTTCTCTGATAGTCGCTGCTCTCTCACTCAGCCTGTTCCTGCAAAGTTGTTGGGAAAAGCAAGAAGACCTTTGCCCAACGCGCCACCTGCCGAAGCTGGTCTGGGACACTCAGCGATGACGATGTTTACTCGGAAAACAACAGGGAAATGTATTCGTGTTCGCAGTACACGCTCTGATGATACTATGTCTGTGCTGGCCCAAGCTGGCCCTCCAGGGCTGACTCAACCTGATCAATCCGACATCCTAAATTCTCCTCCTTCTGCGATGTCTTCCCTGCAGCCATAAGGGTCCTGTGTGTCTCTTCTTGCAGCTCGAGGCGATGAGAGTTATGTCGGATCAGAGACACAAGCAGATTCAGCACAAGATATCGGAATGCGGAGGATCACTCGCCATCATGTCCGCCGTACTTCCTTCACACAGCCTGTGCCTTCCTGCACTCCTCACCTGCGAATAAAGACGTCACGATCCATGAACGATGCACCTGTGATCCTTTGTAACAGCAAATATGCCTGTCATATGTCTGACAGGCGGAATGTCTCCTCTGACACATTTCTCCTATAACACTTGTCAGCGATTGATGCTTTCTCGCCGCATCGGTTGGTCATCCAGACACGCCGCGAGGAACATCTTGTCACCTCTTAACGGGATTCTCAAAAGGCTTTTGGGATACAAGGCGCGACGTTTCGGCAGCAAATCTGCCATTCCAAGAAGAGTGGTGCTAGAGGCACGAACTCTGAACCATATAGTTGCTCTAGCGCCTTGCGATTCAAGCTGATTTTGGCCGACAGGCAGGCCATGAGCAGGCCACGAAGCTGCCCAATCGTATAGACTTTGGGATCAAAGTGGCGGCAGGAGATACCACAGATCATCGACCTTCTGGGAGACGTCATACCGACGTGAACCAGCGGGTCTCTTCGGAGGTACAGCGAATACAAGTATTCGGGAAGTGCCTCATAGGCGGCCCACGATATGGTAGGCATCCATTTCCCTGATGCTGAATCCAAGGGTGGCTGACTCGACGCTTCCTCATGTGTGCCGGCTGATGCTAGTACCTCTTCGATGAGTCTGGTCCATGAAATCCGAAATAAAAATCGCCACATATCTCGTGGTCGTCTGGAAGTGTCTTTGCGCTGCATGCACAGGACGTAATCCACAGTAGAAACATGTGAGCTCCATCGTCTTGAGGAGAGCTTGCGGAAGTGCGAACGAGCGTCATCGACGCTTTCTGGGATGTATGAGGGCGCGAGCGGTGTCAGCATGCAAAGTGGAAGGGAGCGAGTAGGGAGCTCGGGGACATTCTCAAAGAATGCGTCGATGGTGATAGAGTTGCTGAAGCTGAGATCGTTTGCGTCGATGAAGGTATGCTGCCGCCCGCCTGTTCGGACGATGGTTACGCTGAGCCAGGTGAGATGAAACCATATTGAGCAATAAAATAGAAGACGACGGGAGATCGGGCAGCATATGTGATGCAAAGCGTATCTGGGTAAGTCTTGATGTAAAATTCAGACATGCCGCGTGGAGGCTCTTACCAAGTGGCCGTGACACTCGAGCCCAGAAAATGCTCTTGTCGTTACATATATGGTTTACGAGAGACGCGCATGCGCAGGATCGCTCGTGCTCCCTTCGCGACGGGCAGCCGGCCTGTGGTTGTACATCATGCAGATAGTATCGTCTGCGCCTGCTATGTCGGACTCTGATGCTGTTCCAACTTGGACGTGTCGTCCAGTTTCACATGAATAGGGACAGAGGCTTTACAAAGCGCCTGGCCTAGTCGTCTTTGATGAGTATGCGAAGATCCGGCACCAGGAGCTTGATACCCGACATTTATTGCCTGCTGATCTTGAAACCGTCGTCCACTTCTAGTAGCATGGCGAGATTATGGGCGTCCTTTAAACCCGATGAACATGAGCTCCGCGCTGGAGATATTGCCGTCATAGTATACATGGTGTAGATAACCTTGGGCAGGTGTGGAAAACGTCCGATAGTGGGCGATGTCTTGATGAGGTCTGCTACGGCGGTTGCAGCGATTTTTGGCGAAGACGGCCTAGGCTCGTCTTCGAACATGAAGTCGATGACTGCAGCCCTTATGACGATCAGCTTGTCGAGCTGTCCGCCGTAGGTTCGAAGCCAGTCCAGCGGCTCTGTCGAGTCACGCTTAATTCGACTTGGCTGCCGCTGACCGAGCAATTCGTCGACTGCTACGATGAGGAGCGTTCTCAGAGGAAGAGAGATGAAGGAGGTTCCCTTGACCCGGTTGCGATAAAGTCTGGTCTTGTCAGATGTTCCAAGGCCTTTCCATGCCATAAAGCTTCTTGTCGCTGGCAGACGATTCCTTCATCCTGCAGCTTCTTCCCGAAGGCGCACTCTCGGGGTTGCTTGATGTCTATAGGACCAGCGAAGTCATGAGACTGCATGTGCGTTTGGATATCACTGCTTAGGGAATGCCGGTATCAATCGTACATGTTTGGCGAATATGCTTATTGAAACATTACCTCGAAGACAAGGTGTCGAAGGCCTTATAACAGCCCTCTGTATCGCATAGTGAATGCTCCGTTGCTCCTCGTACTGCGGGAATCACGTGGCTGGCGATGTGCGAGGACGGTGTGCCACGACAGTGATACCAGGAGCTGCTCACCATGAAGCAGTTAGCATATACTCTGATATTGATATTGAGGATGGCACGTACCCTCTGTTACATCTTCTGTCGAAGCAAGCGGAAGATAGCTATGTCCTTCGAAAGACGTTGATGACGAAGGCACACCTTCATACGCATGAAGATGTCTTCGAACCAGATGCGAGACATGCAGAGTAAGATTATCTCCACGTTAACTACCTTTTAGATATGAGGATGCTGGCCTCACCTTTGATTGTACTGTTATAGTGAGAACCTGGGTCAGAAGCTATCCAATATGAGCGTTGTTGACTAGGAGGTAGAGCTGGAAGTCCATCGATTGGTTGTGATAGAATGAGACAAGTAGAAGTAGTATTCGTGGTAATAGTAAAAGGAGAAGTAGATGTAGGAAAGGAAGTCAAGGGCAGTGTAGTGATAATTAGGGGAATTGAGATGAAGAAAGATAAGAGAGGCAAGGGCATCTGCAGCAGCTTTTATAGTTAGCCTGGAAGATAGTCAATAGCACGTAGGCTGTCAGTCTGTTCTTCCACTGTCATGGAAGTGGAAGATTAGGATCGGCACTAAGAGTCAGCATCGAATGTTCTCGATGCCGACAAATACTATTTCACGCTGTATCTCGCACCGAATGATAGCCGGCATCGTCTGACGCTGGAAGATGCTGGCAGGCCCAGGAGAGACGAGTCCTGCTTTCACAGGAAGGTCTGCAAACGAGTCAGCGTGGAGCTCAGCTGGCTTCATGATGCATCAGCTATCCATCAAACCCCTGCAGCTCTAACCTTTCTTGACTCCCCACTACAGACCCCAAGATTACGTCCTTATGCGATACTATACTTCTATGCCTTCATGAGTAACTTCGCACTCTTTTGTACGTATACCTTCGCTCCAAATAGGACGAAAGCGCTAAGGATCGTAAGTGACCCGCAGAAGCAGATCGAAATGAGGTATGCGTTCGCTCCACTCCGACCAAGAGAGCTTCTCGAGTAATCGACAAGCGCTATCGCTGCTGCTTGTGCGAGTGCGACAGGCGCTGCTGTTATAATGTAGTATATCGACAGCGCACTGGCCAGGTCTTGCATGCCTACGACGCTTCGAATGACGGGTGGTCCAGATGCCCAGAGAGTACCGCCCACCAGGCCTTGAACGAGAGCGAAGATGACAAGCACGCCAAACGACCGAGCTGGAAGCCAGATGACGAAGCATGAAAGACCAGAGATGATGTGAATGATGATTGTCGAGTTGATGCGGCCGCCAATATCGAGGCTATATCCACAGATCGGTCGTCCTATCATCTGACCTGCTGCCAAGATCGATTGGAGAGCTGCACCTTGCGTCTGCGAAAGGCCTAACCCATTTGTCGAAAATGATGCCAGCGAGAAGAGAGCGATGAAGTAGCCCATCACTATAAAAAGGCAATTAGATCACTGTCAAGAAGCTGTCGAGAGAAGAGTCTCACTAGCAAGCGCGCTCCACACCCAAACCCAGACGAAACCCTTATGCCATAGAAAGTGGAATTTGAGTGGTTCGCTTTTAGCTTTCAGGCTTTTGCGACCTAGGCAGAGGTTCAGCCAGCGTCACTAGTCCCTTGCAGCAGACAGCAAACCTCTGGCCAGAAAGATCGCCGGCGTGACGAGCGCCAGTGAGACCAGACCGTTTATGATCAAGGCCCACCGGATACCAAGGCTATCTATTGACACGCGTGTAGTATTGGCCAAGATGAGTGCGCCTGCTCCAGACCCTGCATTTGCAAAGCCTTGTGCTAGCGATAACCGCTTATTAAACCAATGTGCCATTAAGGGCGTGCAGGGCACCATGGTCTGCGGACCGCATCGTCAGCAAGACAGATTGCACAACAGACGGTGTGAAGTGTACCAGTCCTAGCCCTAGACCGAAAAATACGCCTTGCGTAGCTAGGAAAGCTCCAAACGTGTGACTGATGCCTGCCAGGCATTGGCTGACCGTGAGGGAGATAGCGCCTGCAGTCAAGGATGAGCTAGGCGACAGAATTGCGTTCTTTCACGTAGACCTACCGATCACCAGAGGTGTCCTGAAGCCGAAGGTTCGTATCAGGAAGGTAGTGACAGGTGCCGTTATAAACGCGATCCCGACACAGAGTCCTCCGACAAATGCATAGCGCAGAGGACTGCCACCGCTGAAGTAGTTATTCGCAATGTAGTAGCTGGAAGGAAGCGCATTCGGTCAGGTGATGCCATCTCGTCGAGAAGGTAAAGGAAGGGCATACGAGAGGTAGACGCCGTAGGTTGTTGAGACGCCCCAAGTACCAGCGTTAACACAGAAGACGCAGAAGACCACAACCCTGGAAAGCGCAAATCTTGTCAGCTATGCCGAGCTGCCGGTGATCCTGCAAAGTACCAGCCATATCCTCCCTGCAAGCAGAGTCAGCAAAGGTACGGTACTTTGTTAGATGCAACGCACCTCTGGAAAGTCTTCTTCCTGCACTTTGGGCGCGACGCCTACAGGCGCATCGGGCTGATCATCTGAGCGGAGTTCTTCTTTTGCAGCGAGGCCAGCGCCTTCTGGATCAAGTTGCAGCGAGTGTTCTGTATCTTTTGCAGACATTGCGATCCATTGAGAAGCAAAGGGCTGCTGCTGATCCCTGCGAAAAGTAAAGTACGCCGATTGTTGGCCGGCAAGAACGGCCTTCGGACAGCGTGCAAGCGGGCTGAACCAGGAAATGAGTATGAAAGCGAAACAGAATCGCACTGTACGCGTTCGCAGAGCTGAGTTGTTCAGGACCGATGTATCTGCGCAATGCAGCGCGTTGATGAGCGCGAAAGATGCGGATCTTCGTCTAACCGAATGCTTGAAAACTGATCATGACAGCTCTGCCTTCACCATACTATGAATTCTTCACATATGTCGAACCTTCTCTAGCCTTCATCGGCGGTTTATATGCCTGGCTATTCCCACGAATCTACTGCAATGGACTTCTTCCTGCGCCTATGCTCAGCATGTTCCCTTCTCAAGATGTCTGCACGAGAAGCGGTGTGATGGCTGTGAGACAGCTAGGCAATTGTCTGTCCTTTCCTACTTGACCTTCGCAAGAGCGTTCTTATCTGACGTCTGGCCAGGCTATTTCCTGCTGGCGATGATGTACTTCTAGCTGGCAACATCGTTCTGTGAATATATCTAATGGCTACCACAGTTCTTTCTTCATGCTACCAGCCTTGACACGTTTAGCGATGCCGCAAGAACAGCTCATAAAGACACTTCGGACTTTCTTCGGCATTCTGGCCGTAGCTGACCTGACACATGTAAGAGCTTCATCGCGGAGTATCCCGCTGCAGCTGATCGTGCTGCCCGCCAGATCTTCTGCACCTTTATCGATCTGGGGACATGCACGTTCTATCCTTCCACTTGGAATAGCCTTGTGCATGGCAAGTTGCGAGAAATCGGACTGCTATATCCTGTATACTGATGAGAACTTCTCTTACAGGCAACACTACCCTCGTTCTTGGGCTTTTTGCGTGGCGTTGCGCATATTTCAGATACTCAGGCAGAGCACTGCAGAAGCTGAAGACAAAAGCTAGATAGATCACGTTGTAGAGGCCGATAGATACAACGACAATTGCCCTGTACTCCTCGACCATCACGAGCGATCGCGCTCACTTCGAAACGACATATGACTCGCTATCTGAATCATCGCTGCTATTTACCACCGCCTCTCGCTGTCCCTTAGCGCTCCAGAATTCCTTCTTCTTCTGATTGCTCATCCTCGACTTAACAGCACTCGGCCTCGTAGGTTTCGTGATATCCGGCCCTTTAGCAACAATCTCGATAGACGAGGTCGAAGAAGCTGTGTCCATATCTGAGTTACCTTTATTCCCTGCGCGTCTCCGTCTCCTCTTTTTGCTATTCCCATTCTCAACAACTGGCTTGGCGGAGTCGGCCGTCTGAGAAGCAGATTTTGTCCGAGATCTTGTCCTCGGACGCGTTGGCGTATCTACCACTTCCGCCTTCTTAGGCTTTGCATTACCATTCTTCCGCTTACTCTTGGCTGGCAATGGCGGGAGATGCTGATCCTCTTCGTCATCTGCTGAGATGATGAGGCTGCTATCCTCATCGCTGCTAGTCTCCAACCCGTTCTGATGCTCAAGAAGCTCTCCCTCTTCCGATGACTCGCTAGAGTCCGGTACTACGTAGCTTATCTTCTCAGGCTGCTGTACTCTCTGCTTGCCCTTCTTGACGGAGTAGCGCGAGTCTTCTTGCCCATTGATGCTTGCGTTAGGCAAGTCTTTTGACCGTGTCTCCGGAGAGGGCGAATCCAAGTTGATGAACCCTACGTCTGGCTTTAGTCGCTTTGAAGGAGGTTCAGGCGATGAGACGATCTCGATGACTTTGGACGCTTGAGCTTTTGAGGCTGGGACAGCAGGAGCTTGGTTCTCCTTCTGCGAATCGGCTTTCTGCATGACGCCTTGTAGCCAGGATGGACGGTTCGGTAGTGGGTGCTTCGAGGTAGTAGGCGGAGGAGGCGGAGGCGGTTGTTCTGCAGGGAACGGAGGTAAAGGAGGTGCTGCTGCATAGGCTGTCGCTGCGCATCGAATCAGCTTACTTCTTACAATATAAATGCTGGACAGACTTACGAGCATGCCCATCGGGTAATGACTGCCCTTTCTTAGCTTGCAGCTCGACATTCATACCAAATTCATCGTACGTATGTATCGGCATACCAACCGATCTCTGCACCCTTCCATTATCGCTCAAAGCTTTAATCTCCTTCCTACTCTTCTCAATATCCGTCGTCACGCCTAATATAGCTCCTAGTAAACTCTTCCTGCACTCATCTATATCTTGGCTCTCTTCGCCTGTAGCGTGTGGTATTGCACGCCCTGATAAGGTATTGAGCTGTACACCTTGCTGTACAGCTGCTATTCGAGCGAGGATTATGGAAGTCCGGTAGTACAGTGACGCTGTCAGGACTTCGTAGGCACCGCCTAGTGATTGTCTGACAGCTAGTATATTGTGCGATCCACCTGCAACATCGTTGGCTGAAAGTCATCCGTCAGCTTAAAGGCTCATCGTTGCGGAAAGACTTGCTCACTTGGATCTGCTGGGTCCTCTATCGAGAGTAGATACGGCTGATTTGGCCTTGCCCAGCCTCTCCGTACTTTCGAATAGTATGATCCACTTCCAGACACGCATATCCCCACATCGTCGAAATTGAAGTTCTTGCCATAGACTTCGAGAAACTCGATGAGCAGCGTTCCTAAATTATCGTATGCTCTGATCTCCTTCGCTTGTAGTTTCGGATGCATCTGCAAGAAGGAGACCACTAGCAAGATGATGCTATAGCTTCCTAACCCTCCTGAATAAACTTCGTTCATATTCCGCTGATTCAGAAAGGCCTTGACGACCTGCACTAATGCTCTAGCGGAGTCTTCTCCGACTTGCTTGAACAGCTCATTCACGCGCTTGCTGACATTCAAGCCATTTGTCATGTTCAGCGAGATATCGATCTTGAAGCCGCCTTGTACCGAGATGAACTTGACGATGGGCACCTTTGCTTTCGCTATCACGATGACGTCTTTGCCGATGCCGGATGATGTGAGAAGGCCAGATATAGCATATAGTATCTTCTTCTGCTGCGTCTTGATGCTAGGTATCGAAGGCGAGACTACGACTAGATCGATGTCTCTGAATGTGGCCCGTTCAGATGGCGTAATGCATAGAGAGAGGGATGGAGTGCTAGCTCACCCTGTAGGAAGGTATAGCCTCGTTTCGAAACTCCCAAATGCATGTACTCTGGCATCTCGCCAGCGATTTGTGATGAGCCGCCTGACAGACTCTACGACGCAGCTTCGCAGATCGTGCTCTTGATCTGTAGGTGATATATACTGTGCGAACGCCTTGATCTCTGCGGAAAGTCTAGCGAAGTCGTTTCGTCAGATCTTGCCATGCGTGCATCTTCCTGGAAGTATCGAAAGACTGACTGGTCTGTTGCGCTCGCATATGCGTCCCAATCTACGTTCGCAGTCCATGGCCTATATATATGCAGACAGTGCGCCCATCGTGTCAGCGTATTTTGCCAAAATCTTATCGAAGCCAGCTCCAGCGTACGTTGTCTTTTCTACATCTTGAAGTCGTTTCTTGCCTTTGTCTTCAAGAACTTGGCCTATACTGCGTTTCTGACCTCGTCTGAAACCTCCAAGCTCGCCGTTCTCCCTGCTGTTCCCTCTGTCATCGCCCAGGATGTCGCCAAAAGAGATGAAATCCTCCTGCTGCGCGAACCCCCGCTGCGCCGTCGACGTCGATGTCGACGCCTCTGCGTTCCCGTTCATAGCACTGGATCGAAACATTTGGCGCTGCCTTGCAGCTCGTTGTGGACCGAAAGCAAGCTTGGAATCGATGACCTTTGGTGTGATCTCTGAATGCCCGCAGACCATGCGAATGCTTTTACACCAGCTATCCAAGCAGTACACATCCACATCGTCAGGATTCGGGTCTCTCAAGGCTCGGCTGCAGCCCGCATAGCTGCGAAGCCTGAATCGTAGGCAGCACCTTCAGATTTGGACAGTCCGCGAGGATCTGGCAATGAAAGCAACAGCGCAAAGGTCAGGTATGCTTCTAGTCCTGCTTCAAGCATCTGCAAGCCGGCCTATGACAGCTACTCCGACTGTTTTGAAAAGCTGCAGGCCTCCTAGGGTGTCTTACCATGGCTAGGAGGACTGCTGTTTTGTCCAGTCATAGATATTTGTAATCTCACATAGACAAGCATTCACCTGTCTCGACGCTCTCAACATGTTACGCAAGCTTCTCGGCTTGCCTTTGCACGTATTCGACATCCTTTGCGAGTGAATATGGGCTCAGTCAGCCCATCTGAGAAGAATCATGCCATGCACAAGGCCCCTACGAGCTTGCTATCTCTGCCAGACGAAACGCTCGAGTTTATCGGGTATTACCTTTTCGAAAGCGACAATGAATGCTGCCACTGCAGCGAAGGCCACATCACAACCAACTTCAAGTCCTACATACGCGTCAGCAAGCGTATCTATAGGGCTGCCTTATCTGTAGGATGGAAGGGTAAGCTCGGACAAACTCCGCTCCTTTCGATGACCGAAACTGATGCCTTTTGGTCACTAAAGCTTGGGAGCTCTCGAGCGAGTCTTACGAACGGTTACTCCAACATAAAGACCATAAGGCTATCGTACGCTGCGTTCGGCACCTCCACGTGCCTTTCTGCGATTTACGCGGACCAGGCCTGCAGCGGCCAGGACATCCTCCCAATCAATACGTAGAAGAAGAGGGAACTATATTCTTGGCTCAAGAAGGCTTGCAGGATACTCCAGCTCAAGAAGATACCCCAGCTTCGAACAATGAAGGGGAGGAACAGGAGGCTAACAAGCAAGAGAAGCAGCTAGAAACGACCGAGGAATACGATAAAGCACTCTCAGAGTGTATCGGTCTTTTCGAACGGCTGGAAAGTTTGAATATCTCCTTCTGTGACTGGACAATGCCGGCTCAGCAGACTTTGAGCGTACCGACAACGCTTTTACATGCAAGGATACAGCCGCTGCTTCCCTCCACAATACTCTCTAGCACATTCCACTTCAAGACAATCACCAGGCTATCGTTCTCGGGCATCCGCTCTCAAGAAGATCATGCACAAGTGGTTGAAAGCATCGAGGAGCATTCCCAGCTACAATATAAACTGCAGAGCCTCAGCATCATATATCGATTCGACTACCTCCTCTTCTCTATCGATCTGGCGCATATCGGAGAGGCTATCGATAATACCGTCGATGGGAAAGCTCTTTGGACCGCTGTTGGAAAGCTAGAAAAGCTGGAAAGCCTTACTATCGCATATATGCCTCAGAGGGAGCTCGATATAGACATGCTGTGGAAGCCAGAGGTGTTCAAGCCGAAACTCAAGCGGATCTGCCTGGAGGAAGTGACTCTCTCGCAAGGGGTCGTCAAGAGTCTACTTGAAAATCGACAAGGCCTGAAATCACTGGTCGCTGGTACACATCTCATTGACGGCATACGGGAACTACAAGCTACCTCCGAACAGCCCGTCACTTTTCCTCAACTCAGCGCTTTGGAATTGTCAATGAACCGAGGAGCAGATGTTTTCGAGGCACTGACAGTCTTCACACATGCACCCGTTACGCATCTGGCTATCACGATAGCGGATCCCCGATCCTTCTTGGAACAGTATCCGGAACACAAGGCGAGGCAGAAGACGGTGAAAGTGCTTGCGCTGCATGAGATATATTCAGACGATGAAGATCATCGAATGAATGAAGTGCAGAAAGAAGAATGGATTCAGAAATATCAGGAGCTAGGCATCAAGTTAGCGATTCAATGAAGACGTAAGGTCGGGACAAGCACTTTCCAACCAATTTCAACACATGTCTTCCACCAGGCTTCCTCACACATTGTTGTCATCATCACACGCACTACGTACAGACACTCGTCCGCGCCTCTCGACGTCTTTCTTCTGTATCCTAGCACACTGTGTACAGTATCTTAAACGGCTTCTCATCAGCTCTTCAGCAGTAATCTATAGCTCGTAACATTATATGCAAACGCACTTCAGAGCAATCCTGCTCAGACCGAGCTCTTGAGACACGCCTCGACTTGCATATCGCCACTGAGTTCGAGGAGCGTCCAGGTTGACTCCCAACGCACCTCTTGACTGAGGGAGCAGACGACGTAGAGACCGCAAGTGATCTACGAAACAGCGACGAAGTACGGACAGACGGGTTTCAAGCGACGGGAAACAGCAAGATTGAGCCTTGTTTGCTGGCGAGAGAAAGAGAGAGCCAGAAAGGCCAGACAAGCGGGCTAGGACGCGGTCGCCGGGATAGAAGGAAGCGAGACAGCTGTAAAGAACGTATCTACGAAGAGCTGGAGACTTTCGCTGGCCTTTGGAACGACGTTCAAGCTCGACAATCCGAGGGTTCTTTCTCTCGAGACTGCTGCCTAAGGACAGGCTTTCAACGCCAGCGCAGGCTCAGCAAGACGTCTATATACCTTCAAGATGGCTCTGCATACGTTTGGGCACTCGAGCGCCCCACTTCGTCGAGTGAAAACCATCCAATTTGGCATTCTTTCGCCGGACGAGATCAAGGGACTCAGCGTAGCCAAAATCGAGTATCCAGAGACGTATGAAGAAGGAAGTCAGAAGCCGAAGATAGGTGGTCTTTCAGATACACGTCTAGGGACGATTGATAGGAACTTCAAATGCGAGACCTGCGGTGAAGGCATGGCGGAATGTCCTGGACATTTCGGCCATCTGGAAGTGAGGCGCCGCATGACTATAGTCAGCAGAAGCTTGAGCTCATTCTCGCCGTACCGCAGCTCGCAAAAGGTGTCTATCATGTCGGTTTTCTGGGCAAGGTCAAGAAGATCCTCGAGAGTGTCTGTACCAATTGCGGCAAGCTCAAGTCTGATCCGTGCGTCTAGCATATATCTTTGATCAAGCATCATGCTGAAGTGCTTCATATCTGCAGCCGGACCGACTCTAGGATAGCAGATGCCATGCGTTTCGTCCGGGATCCGAAAAAGCGACTCAACATCGTTCATGACATCTGCAAGGTAAATCACTTTCCATAGCTCATAACTGACGAGTTCAACCATGTTGAACTATGCTATACCTTCGCTCCTCCCAGAGTATTCGCGTGTGTCAAGCAGATACGCCCGATAATCCGGACGAGCCTCTGCCTTTGGACGAGAACGGTCAACCCATACCCAAGCCTCAACATCATGGATGCGGACATACCCAGCCTTTGATCCGTAAAGAAGGCTTAAAGCTCATGCTAGTCAACCATAAAACGGCAGACGATGAAGAGAGTGGTTCAAAGCTCAAAACGGAAGATCGCAAGAATCTACCTGCTTCAGCATGTCTACTCATCTTCAAGAAGATTCCGGATGCAGACTTGCATATCATGGGTCTCAGCACGGATGAAGCTCGACCGGAATGGATGATTCTCACTGTTCTTCCTGTTCCTCCGCCAGCTGTGCGCCCTAGTGTGGCTGTCGATGGAGGTACTCTGCGCGGAGAGGATGACTTGACATACAGTGCGTATACTTGCTATGCTCTGGAAGAGCAAGCCTGATTATCCGTCAAAACAGAGTTGAGCGACATCATCAAAGCAAACCAAAATGTTCGGCGTCTCGAGCAAGAAGGTGCGCCGGCGCACGTCGTCGATGAATTCGAAACACTTCTGCAATATCATATCGCGACCTACATGGACAACGATCTTCCGGGGCAGCCTCAAGCTCTCCAAAAATCTGGCAGACCTGTCAAATCTATTCGAGCAAGACTGAAGGGCAAAGAAGGCCGGTTACGCGGGAATTTGATGGGAAAACGAGTGGATTTCTCGGCTCGTACAGTCATTACTGGTGATCCGAATCTGGACCTAGACCAAGTTGGAGTACCGCACTCCATAGCGCGCAACTTGACATATCCTGAAAGAGTAACGCCATACAATATCACCTACCTGCAGGAGCTGGTGCGAAACGGTCCGAACGAATACCCAGGTGCAAGATATGTCATTCGTGATACGGGAGAAAGGATAGATTTGCGGTACAACAAGCGAACAGATACCTTTCTACAATACGGCTGGATCGTAGAACGGCACCTGAAGGATGGCGACTATGTCCTCTTTAACCGACAACCGAGTTTGCACAAGATGTCTATGAGTACGTGAAATCGATTTGGAACGGCTTTCGATAGTGCTGATGAGCTGTATCAGTGTCTCACCGTGTCAAGCTTATGCCCTACTCTACCTTCCGCCTGAACCTTTCCGTAACTTCCCCCTATAACGCCGAGTAAGTATACGAGCATGCTGCTCGGCCTTGTTCATCTTATTGAACAATATGCTTTCTATCAAAGTTTCGACGGAGACGAAATGAACTTGCACGTCCCGCAAAGCGAAGAAACTCGAGCAGAACTCTCGCAGATAGCCTGGGTGCCGCGGCAGATCGTCTCTCCGCAGTCTAATAAGGTGAAGAATGCTCTCTGCTTCCGCCCGGTAGCAAGCTGAGTGTTTTCTGCAGCCTGTAATGGGTATTGTACAAGACACCTTGTGTGGTACGCGAAAGCTCACCCTGCGTGATACATTTTTGGATCGCGACTTCATGCAAAATATACTGCTATGGGTAGCAGGGTGGGACGGTGTTCTGCCGCCTCCTGCTATCATCAAGCCGAAGCCACTCTGGACAGGCAAGCAGATACTGTCTATGGTGATTCCGAAGGGTGTCAACTATTTCCGACAAGATGGTTCTAGACCCGATCCTATATCGGCCAACGACAGTGGTGTCCTTATCGAAGATGGTGAAATTCTATACGGAATCATCGAGAAGAAGGCAGTCGGAGCATCCAATGGCGGTATAATCCATATCATCTTCAAGGAAAGAGGGCCTGAGATCTGTCGAGACTTCATTGGAGGAATGCAAAAGGTAGTAAACTACTGGCTGCTGCACAATGGATTCTCGATCGGTATCGGAGATACTGTTCCTGATGGCACAACAGCGCAAAACATCCTCGATGTCGTTGCGGAAGCAAAGCGACTTGTCAGGAATACTATTGAAGAGGCTCATCAAGATGGTCTCGAAGCCGAGCCTGGTATGACTATCCGAGAATCGTTCGAGAACAAGGTATCGAACTATCTCAACGATGCCCGTGATAAGGCTGGTAAGAACGCTCAAGAGAGTGCGAAGGACGACAACAACGTCAAGCAGATGGTAGTCGCCGGTTCAAAGGTACTTCTGCTGCCTTCTCACTCAAGTGAATCTAGCTGACTCATCATCGCGCAGGGTTCTTTCATCAATATCGCTCAAATGTCTGCATTGGTAGGACAGCAGATTGTCGAAGGAAAGCGTATTCCATACGGCTTCAAATTCCGCACTCTGCCACACTTCACAAAGGACGATTACTCGCCCGAATCTCGAGGGTTTGTCGAAAACTCCTATCTACGAGGTCTTACTCCTCAGGAGTTCTACTTCCACGCTATGGGAGGACGAGAAGGTCTTATCGATACAGCTGTCAAAACAGCCGAAACTGGTTATATCCAGCGCCGTCTGGTCAAAGCGCTCGAAGATGTTGCTGTCACGTACGATGGTACTGTGCGCAATTCTCTCGGTGATATTGTACAGTTCGTCTACGGTGAAGATGGTATGGATGGAGCTTCGGTCGAGACTCAGAATATCGAGCCTGTCCGCATGTCGCACTCGAAGTTCGAGCAGACGTTCAAGGTGGATATGATGGAGCCCGAGTGGAACTTCCGCAGAGGTGTTCTGCAAGTCGGACTGGATGAAGCGACGAAAGAAACGCAAGACTTGCTCGATGAGGAGTATCAGCAGATCTGCGAAGACAGAGACCTGCTTCGTACCTATATCTTGAAGAATGGAGACTCTTCTAAAGCTCTACCAGTCAATTTGAGACGTATCATCCAGAACGCCCAACAAATCTTCCACATCGATACCTCCAAGCCTTCCGACCTTCCCCCAGCAGACATCGTACTGTCCGTGCGAGATCTGCTCGAGCGTCTCATCGTCATTCGCGGAAAGCAAGATCGTCTCACTATTGATGCACAGAACAATGCTACCCTGCTGTTCCGGATTCTGCTCCGATCGAACCTTGCTGCAAAGCGAGTTCTGCAAGAGCATCACCTCAACAGGGAAGCATTCGAATGGGTGCTAGGAGAGATAGAAGCCAGATTCAACCAGTCTGTGGTGCATCCCGGCGAGATGTGCGGTGTCATCGCTGCCCAGTCTATCGGAGAACCGGCTACTCAAATGACGCTCAACACTTTCCATTATGCCGGTGTGTCGTCAAAGAACGTTACACTTGGTGTACCTCGTCTTAAGGAGATCATCAACGTCGCGAGAAATATCAAGACACCCTCCCTGACCGTCTTCCTTCAGCCAGAATACAGCAAGGACACAGCTTCTGCTAAGCGTATTCAATCTATCCTTCCTCATTCTACACTCAAAACAGTCACTGCATCCACTGAGATCTTCTATGATCCAAACGTTGAGACTACTCTCATCGTGGATGACCGAGATTTCGTACATGCCTTCTTCGAGATTCCCGATCCTGAGATCGAGCAGAACATCCATAGGCAGTCTCCGTGGTTGTTACGCTTTGAGCTAGATAGGCGGAGAATGGTAGACAAGGGTTATGAGATGGGTTTCGTAGCAAGCAAGATCCAGGCCGTCTTCGAGTCAGATCTTTTCGTTATTGCTTCCGAAGATTTGGCAGAGAAGCTTGTCATTCGATGCAGAGCTCTGCAAGAGAACGACAAGGCTGCTGAAGATGAGGATGAGGATGGCGAGGTGCCAGAAGATGTCTTCCTCAAGCAGCTCGAAGCGTCGATGTTGTCGAATATCACTTTGGGTAAGCGTACTTAACAGAGTTTGTGACAACGCTGACACTCTCCATAGGTGGTGTTGAAGGTATTCAGCGTGCTTTCATTGTCGAACACAAGCGCAACCAGATCAACGAGAACGGCGAGTTCGAGCAGCTTAGCGAATGGGTTGTCGAGACAGACGGAATCAACCTCAAGAAGGTACTCACAGTAGATGGTGTCGATCCTATTCGAACGACTTCCAACAACTGTGTCGAGGTTCTCGAAGTTCTGGGTATCGAAGCTGCAAGACAATCTCTGTTGCGCGAGATGAGGCACGTCATCGAGTTTGGAGGTTCAAGTGTCAACTATAGACATTTGTCACTGCTCGTGGATGTCATGACGAACCGCGGACACCTGATGGCTATCACTCGTCACGGTATCAACAGAGCCGATACTGGCGCGCTCATGCGATGTTCTTTCGAAGAGACGGTGGAAATTTTGATGGAAGCTGCATCTATTGGAGAACGCGACCACTGCACTGGTGTTGCAGAGAGCGTCTTGCTCGGTCAACTCGCTCCTATGGGTACCGGCTCTTTCGACATCGCGCTGGACATCGAGATGCTCAAGGATGTGGTCGTAGATCACAGATTACCTGCACAAGGTCTGATCTACGCTCAAGATGGCTCAGCTACGCCTGGAGGTGCGATGACGCCCTATGCCGAAGCCGACTCTGGCGGTCGCACGCCCGGTCTGCACTACGA
Organism: Erythrobasidium yunnanense; assembly: GCA_001600175.1. Taxonomy (NCBI): domain Eukaryota; kingdom Fungi; phylum Basidiomycota; class Cystobasidiomycetes; order Erythrobasidiales; family Erythrobasidiaceae; genus Erythrobasidium; species Erythrobasidium yunnanense. Next base: position 2,187,543 of record BCJC01000003.1, read on the forward strand.
CAATCTCGCTATCAATGCAAACTTCTCTCCTATCGTACAGGCAGGTGGAGATGAAGGTTCTTCGACCGTCTATGGAGGATATGGTAGCTTTACGCCGCAGAGGGGTGCGCAGAGTCCTTACGGTGCTTCGCCTGGCTACTCCATGGCCACAAGTCCAGCTGGCTACGGCTACGGTGCTTCGCCATCGTCTCCGGCATTCTATGGCCCATCGTCGAGCCCAGGATTTGTCTCTTCTCCGTTCGCAGCACGCACATCGCCTGCCCAAGTGTCAAGTCCACAGTTTAGCGTCGGGTACTCGCCGACGAGTCCAAACGCTTTTTCACCGTCTAGCCCCCGATGGTCACCTCAAGATGCGAGCCCCTCCTTCTCGCCCAATCAGGTTTCACCAGCCTTTGGCTCACCGGCATCTCCCTCTTTTTCGTAAGGGTTCCATCTCAGCTTTTTTAGCTGAAAACTGACGAAGAAATCGGCTTCCTGTCTTTCCCACAGCCCTTCGCGATTCGCGTCGCCGTCCTCCCCCTCGTACCAGGTGATTTGAAGCGTCGGCTCGCTTTGGCACGGAATCTGACTGTTTCTGACAGGTTACGTCGCCTGCTTACTCGCCGAACTCACCCCAATTCTCCAGCCGCATGTCAAATGGTGTCACGTCACCAAACTTCTCGTAAGTCATATGCTCTGCTATTTCCTGGAATGGCTTCTGACTCGTTTATTGCTGCGTTAGTCCGGCCAGCCCGTCCTTCAGCCCGTCTAGTCCCCAATTCTCGTGAGTGCTTCGGCTCCGAGCTAGCTAAACTGCTTCTGACGCGTATTTTGCGCCTCTCTCGGCGAATCAGACCGAGCTCGCCTCAATACTCGCCCACTAGCCCTCAAATGTCAGCAAGCGGCTTCTCACCTGCATCTCCCGCATCTCCTGCCTACTCAGCGAATTATGCCTCGCCCGCATGGAGCACGGGAGCAGCCTCTCCGAGGCAAGGGTCATGGAAGCGATGATCTAGAGGGTTCTGCGTCCTTCGCAAAATCTTCTACGGCTAAAGCGAGGTTTGTCAGGCTTTCTGCGGCTAATCTCAGTGGAAGGCGGCTGTTGGGTCGCGAGGTTGTGCTGTCTTCAGGCTGTTGTGCAGGGCCACTGTGATAGGGAGCTGCAATTGGGCAATGCATCTCCTCTTTCCCGTTCTCAGGAGCACCGCGCAGCAGAGACTGTCTTGCAGCTTCGTTACCTAGAACTTCGAGGACTTTCGCACAGTTGTTCGAAGTTGTTCGAATAGGATCAATACCGTCTATGGTGAGGACCTTCTTGAGGTTGATTCCGTCTGTTTCGACAACCCATTCGCTGAGCTGCTCGAACTCGCCGTTCTCGTTGATCTGGTTTCTCTTGTGCTCGACGATGAAAGCACGCTGGATACCTTCAACACCACCTTTGGAGAGTGTCAGCATTGCCACAAACTCTGTCAAATGCGCTTACCCAAAGTGATGTTCGACAACATCGACGCTTCCAGCTGCTTAAGGAAGACATCTTCAGGCACTTCACCATCCTCATCCTCATCTTCAGCAGCCTTATCGTTCTCTTGCAGACCTCTGCATCGAATGACAAGCTCCTCTGCCAGATCTTCGGAAGCAATATAACAAAAAGAAGTCATGCTCGACGACCGATGCAGGGCGTACTCACTTGGTGCTCACTGACCCTCCCGCCAATGCCACTGAGCGGGGCGTGCTGTTCATACTGCTGCTGCACATCGATCATCGTCGGCTGCCCACGGACCCGGACCATTTTCCAGTCCAAGTGACAGTGCTCCAAAAAGACACACAGTTCAAGGGCGCTTGCTTAAGCCACACATCTTCAGCTGACATTAAGTATCTCTCGAGCCTGAGCATGCTTATAGGTTGTCAAGCGATTCCAAAGTTACGAGCTTGCGGCGAGCATTGCTTTTGGCTGTCTATGTTGTGCTACTATACAGATTGTTACCGTGTCCAATACAGGTCAAAGCTACCGACTTTTGCTAATCTTTGTCTCGCTGTTTGCCTTTTGCCTCCGTCCCAATCGCGTCAAGCTTCTTCTGCAGCACGCCTGGCTGCAAGTTGCTGGGGTCGGAACTACGGCAAGGTACATAGACTTGGCTACTGCATATGCAGAGAGGCTGTTCGTAACTGACGCGAGGTTTACGCCCAGATGATGCTCATCACAGACCTCCCAAACGAAATTCTGGAACTCGTTTGTCGAAACTTCCTTTCCAAGTCGCTCACAGATCACAGCTACCTCTGTGAATGGCAAGTCGAGTGGAATGCTGGTCCCCAACGGGCTGTCCTGTGCTCGTTATCGAGGACTTGCAAGACCTTGTCGAAAATCGCCCTTCCACTTCTATATGAGCAGATGTTCCATTACACGGACATGTGCAGATTCATCATGAGCGCTCCTGGACCCCAGACTGTCGCCAAGCGCATGTCCTCTGTTCGCTATCTCAGGATATCCAGCGAGGACGTGCCAGAGCAGCAGAGCCACTTATATTGGACCAGCTTACAGCTCTGCATCATGCACTGTGTCCAACTACAACACCTGCACTTCTATTATACCGGCGATTCTCTTCACTTTAGTGCAATTCTGGTTCGCCTGGCGGAGCTGCGTGCGATGCAGAAACTGCAGAGCCTTCGCCTGAGACTGGACACAGACGACCCCGAACATACGATATTCAAGGACGTCTCTCGTTTCATAGGCTTGGAAGGACTCGGCGTGCACGCCAGCCGCAGGCCTTCGAAACATCCACAAACGCGCCTGAAGCATTTAAAGGAGCTGGAGATCGATTGGCTAGATACTGCGGATGAAACTTACGCATGTATGGCTCTGATATGTCCAGAGAACCTCCGCAGGCTGCACATTGGGCAGTTCGATCGTAAGGAAGACGTTCCGATCCGCTCGCCCGACTCCTTCAACACCCAGATATGGCAGAATCTGCATTATATGTCCGTACAAAGTCAATCACCATTTATCCCGGTATTATTCGATGAACGCGCGGCAGTACGTTTTCCAGCCCTGCGAGAGGTACATGTCCAGCTGGCACCTAACGCGCAGCCGAAGCAACTCTTCAAAAGTCTCCCGGCCTGCTTAACGCATCTCCACATCGACGAAATACGCGATTCGATCCAGTCACTCGGGATCATTGCTCTTATTGAGGATGCTCGTTGGTCATCCGGAGATTTGAAGAGTATAGAACTGGAGTTCGACGTATTTGATGGTGGGTGGGTATCTGTGGAGCCGTTTGTACTCGATGTCCTTCTGGTGCGCGCGGCCGAGGCGATGCAAGCTGCTGCAACGTATAATCTAGTACTCGATCCCAGCGACCTAGTTGCTGGCATACTCAACGTGATCGCAGACGTCAACGGTCGTGACTCGGACTATTCTGAATCGTCAGACGATGCGGCAGCTGCAGCGGATGAGGAGCAATGAAGAAGTTGGTTAGCAGGACCATAATTCTGTTTGGCAGATCCCATATAATGGCCTCTCTTCTTCTCTTCCGGTTCGTCCGTTCCTGGCTCAACTCAAAGTCCATCGATCGCATATATTCCTGTCGTCTCATCCGTAACCCTGTCCCTTCTCAGGACTTCCAACCTTCTCCAACCCGCAAGACGGTAGTCTTTCAGTATGCTTTCGAACTTTTCGGGCCACACTTTCGTAGCGTTTACACTCCATATAATTGCTTGGATATAGTCGCTCGTGCAAGAGCCGCAATGCCTTTTGAACGCCTTCATCAGGCCTCCCTCGAAGCATTCCAAAGAGTGCCTCCTTACAACATGGGTAGTATGGTCAGCGTACATTGCTGTATCTACAATGCCGCCCCTCATTACAAACATTGTTATCTCTTCAAAGGCCTTCGCGACTTGTTTCCTTGCCACGACGTCTTCGCAGATTGACCTTTGCCTCACCGACAAGGATGCAATGGCTACACGAACAATAACGAAGACCAAAACGAAGACGAAAGTAGAAGAGCCTGCGAGCAAGGGCAAGCAGCGTGCCGAGCAGCGAAACGATGCGGACGGGCCAGCGAAGAAACGGCGACCTGCTGGGAATGGCTACAAGCTGGGAGCAGCATCGACGAGCAAGAATGTACCTAGCAAAGATCCAGACGCCGACGACTCGTCTTCGCCCGAAAGTGACGACGACGATGACTTCAGCAGAGATGTGCTTGAAGATATCGCAAAGGACATACAGGAGCGCGAACACATAAAGATCCATGGCAAACGACGCAAGCAGGCTCCTAAAACGAAGGCTGACAAACAGACGCAAAAGACGCGTACAGCGTTCAAGCAGGGTCGGCGGCGACTTCGTTGCTGGCATAGCATACACTGACTATATTATGTACAGGTCAGGAAAGAGAAGCAAAGACGTCGAAGTGGGCCAGGCGAGAACGACAGCTAAACCCTGTCGTCAAGCTCCTCAGTTAGTCGCATCCCGCAGGCAATACTTAGACCGCAAAGCTGACAAGTTATCCTTGTTTGCAGAGGTCGACTTCACTATTATAGCCTCCGACACCGAATCATCAGAAGGCTCGGTCGACACAGACAATGCAGACGAGCTGTCGGATGTTTCGCGCCAAATCTTCAACCTCTCGCATCGTCGCCAGTACAGACGAAAGTATCTCAATGAGAAATCAAGTCCTGACAAGAAAAGCAGTAGCGTAAAGAAGCCTGCACCGAAGAAGCGCTTCAGTTTTGGCCTTTCTTCAGACGAGGACAGCAAGGAGAATGTGCCGCACAGCAATAGACCAACACCCAACAAAGCCAAAGCCGGCGACTCTTCGTCAGCTACAGAAGACAGTGACGCTCCTGTCACGCGACCCAAGAAGATCAAGGTCAAGAAGGAAGAGTCGGATGCGGAAGACGTCAAGCCTGACATATCCAAGCTTATGGCAGAAGATGATAGCGACTTCTCAGACGATGTCAGTCCTATGAATCCGGAAGCCTATCAAGCGCAGAAACGGAGGCGCGATGAGCGCATTGCGGAGAAGAAGGTAGGTCTTTGTCTATCATGCAACATAGCCTTCGTTGAATGATTCGGACTGCAAGGCTCGACTGGAAGGGCGACCTTACATCAAGCCTGAGCCAAGATCGCCGACTCTCACCAACCTGCCTGTGGCACGTGTGAAGCAAGAAGAGGAAGATATTAAGCCTGATCTCTCCCTTCTGCAACGCGCTATCAAGCAAGAAGGAGCCATCGAGCTTCCAGACGATGACGACGATTCCGATACGCCTCCAGACTATCCAGTGACAGATCCGCGCTATGCTCAATGGGTGAATCGCAAGCAAGCTCAACTTCCACAAAACTTTCAACCATATATACAAAAGACACACAAACCATTCTTGGAGATCAAATCGCACCAACAAGCTTCTATCGGGCCTTTGGTTCTAGGCAAAGATCCTCATCAAGGTAACAAGAATGTGCAGATACCAGGCAGTATCAATCGCTTCCTGAGAAACTACCAAAGAGATGGAGTCAGGTTCTTCTGGAAACACTACGCGAAAGGCGAAGGTGGATTGTTAGGCGATGATATGGGTCTGGGAAAAACAATCCAGGTCATTTCCTTCCTGTCTGCCATCATGGGTGTGTCTCTTCGCTTTTGTATACGAGTGATGCTGACGTTGCGCTATTCAGGCCATAACTGCACCGAAGCAGAACGTGATAGAAGGAGAGAAACCCTCAACAAGGCAGATTGCCCTATACCCGAGAAGCCAACGGACTTGGGTCCCACTGCACTCATTATTGCTCCTGCAAGCGTAGTCGACAACTGGGCAAGGGAAATCGAGACAGTAAGGTCCGATATTGCTTAAGGTCGCAGGGGAAGCTGACCGAGAATCGTGGAACAGTGGACATACCTTAGTGCAGGTGTCTATCGATCGACAGCTGCCAAGCAAGTCCTCAAGGACTTCAAGCGAGGCCGTCTAGATATTCGTAAGCGTTCATCGCTGTATAAAAAGGCTTGAGCTAAGTCATGAATTGTATGCAGTCATATGCGGCATTGACGCTGCACGCAAGCAGATAGACGACATATGCGATCTAGACTTTTCTTGCATCATGTAAGCTCCTTCCGAAAGGTTCGTGGCCGGACTGATGTGGTTGGCAGCGTTGACGAGGTACATAAAGTCAAGAATCCTTCTTCGAAAACCACACTAGCGTTCAAAAGATTCGCTTGTCAAGTCCGATTTGGCTTGACCGGAACAGCTATGCAGAACAAGTACATCGAGATGCACACTGTACTCGACTGGTGCTTTCCAACTAGACTGGGGACACCAGCTCAGTGGAAGGATTATGTCGATACGCCTCTCAAGACCGCACAGCGAAAGGACGCTACACAGGAACAGCTAGCCTTAGGCAGAGTGAGCATTTCTCTGCTTCTGACCGCAAGCAAGCTGACAAACCCAAAGGAACGCGCTATCACGCTTGTTCACGAATTATTACCTAACTTCTTCATCCGAAGAACCAAGGAACTCATCGCGGACCAACTGCCGAGGAAGACGGACCAAATCGTGTTCTGCCCCCTTTCGGAAGACCAAAAGCGAGCGTACGGCCAGCTTCTCGCTCATCCAGAAATCAATACTATTCTTACACACGATGAGCCGTGTCCTTGCGGCAATCGAGATCCACAGAGCGGGTAAGCATAGCTTTGCTAATACAGTACCTTATTCGAAACATACTGACCGGGACTACTCACTGCTATATTAGATTGCCGTACAAACGCTCAAATTGCTGTGATCAAGAGTGGTACAAGCCTATCCTTAAATGGATATCGATCTTCTGCAAAGTAGCGAATCATGCCGTCCTCATTTATCCGGACAAGCGCGATCGTGATCTCAATCCAGTCAAGTTTATGCAAGATCAGCAGATTACGAAGTGCGCTTTTCCAGACTCGTACAAGAATCGAGGACAGGATAGAGTAGCTAGCTCATTCGTCGACATGGACTCTTCGCTTTGTGGCAAGTGGGATGTATTGAAAGGCTTATTGGCCAGGTGGTACGAGAAGGGTGATAAGGTATGTACGGCTATATCGCAGAGCTGCCACCCGATATTGACTAGACCACCAGGTCCTGCTGTTCTCTCGCTCGACCCGTTTACTGGACGCGCTCGAGCATTGGATTGAGATGAGTACGTCATGAATATTAGCTGCTCGGCTTCAAAGCTGAGGGTCTTTCAGTCCCGTACAACATGGTCCGCTTGGATGGTTCAGTCCCAGCAGAAAAGCGTACGTACACCTCCCGCAATTCTGGCGTTGCTGAAGCTACTTTCACTTTAGGCCTCTCTCTCTGCGATGACTTCAATGACCCTGCTGGCGATAAATTCGTCTTCCTAATTTCTACACTGGCAGGCGGTGTTGGGCTCAATCTGACCTCAGCGAACAGAGTAGTGATCTTGTGAGCTGAGCTCTGAACCAGTTTGACTTCCAGCTCATATTGTTCCTAGCGATCCCAACTGGAATCCCGTAGCGGATCTTCAGGCAATGGACCGTTCTTACAGATGGTCAGTCAAGCGATATCGACGCTGAAATGTATGTTGACACACTGCGCAGGGGCCAATTGCGTGATGTTACTGTATATCGTCTGATCGGCGCGGGCTCGCTAGAGGAACTTATTTACTCGAGACGTAAGTCTTGCTATCCTTATTCTAGGGTACCGGAAACCGACATTCCAAATTATAGAAATATACAAGCAGCACCAAGCGGAAATCGCATACGAAGCCGCTGCACCCAGCCGCATGTTCGTTGGTGTCGAGGGTGACAAGGAGCGGCGAGGGGAACTATTTGGAGTGGTATGTCCGCGCCAGCGTTGTCCTCGCAGAGTTGGTTCAAATACGTCCTCTTGACTAAACAGAAAAATCTCTTCCGCTTCAATCCGCGAACAAGCCGGACAAAGATGTCCATCGAGGAGGCACAGATATCCGAGCTAGGCTTCGCCCTCATGAATCATGCCACTCAATCGAAGAAAAGGAAACGAGGAGGTGCAGATGACTCGGATGATGAGCCTGCTGAGGTCACGCAAACAGAAGAAGGACTTGTCAACAATGAGGTGGGTCTATAGCAGACGTGCTTGACTGGAGCTGACAAGCGTATGCAGGCTGCTCTGGAAGCTATGCTAAATACCGGCGCAAATCTCAAACATGGTAAGTGGCGACCACAATGGCCTCCCGCAGAGCACTCGCTGATGGCCGTGAGCAGAAGAGGAAGACGATGAAATTGCTCGCATCCTCAAGAACAACGGCGTCACCTACACGCATCAGCATACAGTAAGCGTTATCACTCAACTAGTCTAGCTAGAGAAGCTAAAGCTCGATAACACAGGCTCTTGTCAAGAACTCCGTTGTCGAAGCGCAAATTTCGAAAGCCGCCATGCGTGACTACAAAGACGTCAAGAAGCGTGGTGCAGCTGCTAATCAGCGTGCCTCTACGGCCAAGAGATCCGCAAACGTTAAGAGCTCTAGCAGCTGGGCACCCAGCAAAGGCGCTTCCAAAACATCGGCAGCCGGTAAGGCGGAGCCGCCCAGCCTTACTCCTTTCGAGATGCTCTTTGAGGGCGGCCAAGTCCGTATGGACGACCTCGCCGATCTTGCTGAAGCACTGGACTTTGACAGTGCTGGCGGGCTTGCTCGAGCGTATGCTGCGATGAAGCCGGCTGAACAGGAGGAGCTCCTCACTCGAGCCAGAGAGATTGTAGAGAGGATCTAAGATTGTATGCTATATCCACTATCCACATCAATGCAGCAAGGGGAAGTGAATGAAGTGAAGTGCGAAGTAGTTTTGTCGTTGTTTTATAGTTGCGCATTCCGCTTTTCGTATATGCGCTCAGCTCTTTGCAGGAGATGCTCGGGATAACCAGCCAGTTGCGCTACCTGTTCACGAGGCCAATCAGCTAAGGTGCGGACAGTAGAAGACAAATCGAGTTTTACCTTGAACGCCGCAGCATCGCGGTTCACGCCCGGCACGAGCGTGTATAGGTATCTCAACGACGTCTGTTCATCGTGATGCTCTTCGGCGAGCTGAGTGCAGAGAAAGGTGACCCTGTCTCGCAAGCAAGGGCCATCGCTCTGCTCTTCTTGCAGAATGTCGTAAATGTCGTGAAGGTGTGTTGCAAATAGCGATCTTGACTGAATCTCGTTGACCAGAGCCGAGATGGTCGCTTCGGCAATGCATGCAGCATAATCCGCTGTGGTACCACGCCCAAACTCGTCAAGCAGCACGAGAGACTTGTTTGTAGCGTTCTCTAGGAGATACGCCGCATCGTCCATCTCCACCCGGAACGAACTTCTTCCTCTGGCAATATTGTCGCTATAACGTATGCGAGCGAAGAGCTGGTCCACAATGCCGATGTAAGCTTTCGTAGCTGGTACAAATGAGCCAGCTTGAGCCATCGCAGCGATGATGCCGACTTGTCGGAGAACAGTTGACTTTCCGCCCATATTAGGGCCGGTGATGACGTGTAGCCTGCTTGAATCATCCAGCTCGGTGTTGTTGGCAACAAAGCCTCGACCTTGCTTCGCTAGCTCGAACTCGGCAACCGGATGTCGACCTCCTTCGATGTTGAGGGTATTCCTGTGCGAAGCTGATCAGCACAGTACGACGGGAATGATCGATGGACATACTCGTCATGTACAGTCGGTCGAACAAGATTCAACTCCAGAGCAGCTTTCGAGAGAGCGGTCGCGACGTCAAGCTCGGCAGTCACCGCTGCATTGCGCCGTAAAGTGTGCCATTGGCTCAATACCTAGGTGAGGCTGCATTAGTGAGATGATTGTGAGAACGTGAAAGTCCGTACCTCATTGCATAGCTCCCGTACTGCAAAGGTCTCGGCTTCCCGAAGCTGGACGAGCAGACCTTGCATTTCCGAGTTGAGCTTTGTCCAATGCTAGGAGTCGACGTATCAATCAGCTACGTTCAGACATGACAGGCGAAAGCTTACATTATGTGCGAAGTAGCGAGCCGATGCAGCCTTCCGAACCAGCGTTATTGTTCCCTTTTCGTCTAGTGCCGCCAAAGTTTCACGCATGCCTGGCGAGTGAGTCTTCTTCCAGCCAATTCTTAGTATTGGCCCAAAGCGAGGGACAACCCGGAACAAAAGCTCATCGCCGGGCGCTAGAAGCGCTAGACTTCAGTATATAGCGCCGCTGAGGAGTAAGATCGCTCACCTTGCATCTGTTTAGACAGTTCATTGTGCAACCTTCGCGCACGTAGCTCGACCTTTCTGATGTTCTCATGTATCTTAGCCATGATAGGCGATGAGCTGGTAAGCAAAGCTGGAGTCAGCAACGATATGCAGATCGAACGACGGACGCCTACTCCGCTTGCATGACAGGCTGATCCTGCTTACCCCACGTAACGAGGACGGTTGGCGGCTTTCCTGACTTCATCAGTATCACAGGAGACGGTTCTGGCTCTTCCTCCTCGGTAATCTTTCCTTTCTTCGACGACTTCTTCGTTTTGCCGAGAACAACCTCCATCGGTACATTCCAAGGGTCGATGCCGGCCTCCTCTTCTGTTTCATCGACACTCTCGGGCTGAGCTTGAGCACCCGAGGCCGATGCAGCATCCCGCATCTTTTGCGAATCCAGCGCCGCAGCATCGATAGCTGCTTCAATCTTGTCGGCTAGGTCGTCGTGTATCTGGAGATCGGCATTGAGGGTCCTGAGAACCTGTAGGTCTGCAAAGTCGCTACCATCGAAGTTGACGTCCTCGATGGCTGCGCCGATGACGGCCTTGATGTCAGTCTGTACACGGATAGCTTTCGCCATTTGAAGGAGGTCTTCGGCCGTTGGTCTGCCAATAGACATCTTCTGTAAGAGGCGGATCTCATCGTCGAGTTGACGCAGTCTCGAAACTATCTCGTCTCGCAGAAAGGGCATCTTTTGAAAGATGGCAACTAATGCATGCCTAGATTCAATCTCTTGGATCGATTTGCTAGGCGCAACGATGCGGTCGGAAAGAAGTCGCATCCCAGCAGCTGTTACTGTTCTGTCGAGAACGCTGATCAGAGTGCCCGATTTGCCGCCATCGTTGTTCTGCCGTATCTCCAGCGCCTTCAGACTGACACGATCTATCCTCATCGTGTTCGCGGGTCGCACGCGGAGTGGATGAGTGAGATCCGGCTGATTCTCCAGGAGGGTTTCGCTGATATAGTCTGCTAGCAGTGGAATGGCAGAAAAGCCAGACTCCACTTCTGCGTCGTCTTCTAGCGACTCAACTAGCTCCTCTTGCGCAGCACGCTTTACGGGATAAGAGATCTTGGGAGCTGCGTCAAGTTCATCAATGGCTTGACGGATCGGATGTAGAGCTTGTTCAGACCCAGCAACCTCTTCGGGCAGTAATATCTCGGCCGGAGCTATACGAGCCAGGTCTTCTGTCAAAGTCCGCGCAGCCAGAGTGGATTTCTGCGTAAAGAGCTCTCCAGTCGACGTATCTATCCAAGCCAACTCCAAAGCATCTGAGCCTGGGTCTTTGCAATCGATGGCTAGTAGGTAGTTATGAGTCTGCTTCTCAATGAAGATCTCGTCAACGAGGGTGCCTGTATCGGGGACCTCAGCGATGAGGCTCGATAACTTGCGTCTAAAGCCAGCTTACCTGGAGTAACAACTCGGACGACTTTGCGCATGATATTTCGCATATTCCCCTGCTTGTCATAGTGCTTTGTCTCTTCGCAGATGGCTACGAATCGATTGCATTCTCTGACGAGCTTCTCGAGATATTTGTCCATCTGGGCGATGGGAAAGCCGCACATCGGATAGCGCTTGCTTTCCATGCTCTTCGTTGTAAGACGTATCTTGAGCAGGTCTGCAATCTCGATAGCTTGGTCGAAATACGACTTGCGAACGCGACCAAACAAGGTCAGACCTCGTCCATTTTGTCTTGTGGTCAAGGCTTCGCCTACCTCGTAGAACTGGCCCACTCGCACGAGAAGCAAAGCGTGAGGAAAGTCTCGAAGCCATCGCAGCAGATCTCTGGGAAAGCCAGGTTTCACGAAAGTGGAAATTGGAGGACGTCGCGTTACAAGCTCTGGCTTGCTCGCAAGCTTCGCCTGAAGCTCATATCGTTTCGGGAGAGGTGCATCATCATCTTCTGCTGCTTCTTCTTGCGGCTCTGGCTCTTCAGGAGGGACAGCTATCGCAGCTTTGGTTCGCTTGGCCGCATAGTATCGGAGTTGAGTATATCGAGCAGCAAAGGCTCTTAAGGAATGACAAGCTGGTCGTGCTCTGAACAGGGCAGGTAATGCACGTCCAGCGATTAAGGGTCTCAGCATTCGCACATAGCGAAAGGCAAGCTGCACGTGCGGTATAGGTAGCTTTACCGATGATGCTGGACTACACTCTCCGATATACTTACACAACATACATAACTGGCTCTGTGGGTATCTGCTCGGGCTTTTCAGGCGGCTCGGGAGGTTCTAGATCTGGACTTCGCAGGTGATCGATGATGCGCTGTTCCTGTGAGTATACGATTCAGTCACTTCACAACGGAAGCACAAGACAGTACATACCTCCGCGACACGCTGATCCAGCTTGCGCTGAGCCGCCTCCCCCTCAGCTACTGAGTTCGGGCCAGCCGCAGCCTGATCAACGCTCGAGTAGGCAGATCGCATCTGTCTACCTTGTCTCCAAGCCTTTCTCTCTGCCTCTTTACCACCAGACTGCACAGCCGAGTAGTAACCTGCTGCATCGTATAAGCCGCTGAGACCGTTTGGTCCGCTTCCCGGTTTGTTCAGGCTGTTTGTAGGTCCCAAGGATGGCCGTCTCTCCATTCCCGCTCGCAACGCTCGACCCAGTTGCTCGGTAGCCAGCTGTCTATCGTCGTTGGTTTGTATGGATATGAGTATGCTGACCATCTGCAGGCGACGGGCGGATGCAGTACGAGCTGTTGCAGAGACATTCGTATGCGTATTCGGGTTTGCTGATGGCTCAACAGGCTGAGATGCAATCGAGCTCGGTATATGGGAGAAGAGGCGTGCAAGCTGGCAAGCGAGTCCATCAGTCATGCTCTGTGACATCTGCACGATAGCCAGGAAGACTCACTCGGTCGACTATGGGCAGGATGAGATGGTCACGGAAAGAGCGAAGAGCTATACTACGTATGTCGATAGCTTCCAAGCTCCGATTCACATTCGAGCTTGCGCTGTGTAGCGATCGCACGCTGCCAGCAGCATTGGAAGGACGCAGGGCAGGGTCTGTTCGCAGAGGCAGAAAGATGCCTTCTACGTAAGGTAAACACCCGATAAAAAAGAAGTTCCAGACTTCGGTCTGCAGTATCAGAGTCAGGACAGAGGAGATGCCAAACAAAGGAGGGAGACCTACCACCCGGATCAGAAGCTTCTCATCGCTTAGATCGACTAATTTAGCATTGAGAGTAAGCATCCCCATCGCCAGTAAGTCCAGCAAATCGCTGGTCAATGCCATCGTCAATGTCGACGTTAGGCCATACCGCTCGATGCTTCGCTTAACGTGAGCAGAGACAAGCTCATTCAGATCTTCGATGTATCCTCTCTGTCCTTCGCCATTGCTGAAAGTATGCTGCAGTCAGTACGGTACTGTCGCTCAGCGGGGACTTCAGCCTACAATAAAGGCAGAGTCCGTATGCAGACTGCCGTCCAGGCATCACTTTCCGCACTCTGGTTTGCATGAGCGCTATTGCTAGTCCCTGCAATGCTGCCCTCTTTAGACGCAATAGACGAGCCTGCCGCTCCTATTCTCGACACGCTTTCAATCTTGTTTATTGTCGATGCAATCAGTCGAGCATCGTAATTCGCGTGATGGGGAGAGTGTAATGGACCATGAAGAGGCGTAGAAGCATGCGAATGAGGGTTTGCGAGACGAGGACTCGCAGGTGGAAAGGGCGAGTCTCTGGCCGAGTTCAAGGCGGCATTCCCAGAGTTTACTGCTGCTGGCGAGCTTGAGCCAGCGCTTGTAGTACGATGTGGTACGGTTCCAGCTTGAAGCGTACTCGATGGACTGCGAAAGTAGCCAGGTGTCGAGCTGCCCGAAGTGCTACCAGCGAGATCGCGTGACGAGCTTGAACGCGGAGGCAATGGTAGTCCTAGATTCGATGTATTTGCTGCTAGATTCTGTGTAGAATGAGCAGTAGGCAGCATCCGGGCAAAAGCAAGCTCGAAACCGAACAGCAGGAACCGGGAAAGTAATTACTTTAGAGAACTATGTACGTGTGTTTAAAGGAAATGATAGAAGATTTAGATACATATTCAAGCCGAGAGAGCTTTTGACAGTAGTCTTTCATTCTTTTTCGAATTGTCGAGTCTAAAGCGATATGGCTAAGCTAAATTGTCCTTTTAAGCATACTTCTAAGCCGACGAGGAAGGAAGGGCAGCTGAGACTGCGGATGAGACCCCAGCGGCAATTGATGAAGTGACCCCGGCAGCTCCTGACGAAGCAGCTGAGGCGACTGAGGAGGCACCAGATGCGGCGGAGGATGTAGCCTCGGCAGCGCTGGATGCTACAGACGAGGTGGCCTCAGCGGCGGAGGAGGCGGCGGAAGATGTGGCTGCCTCGACGCTGGACATAGCGCTGGTTGGGGCAGGGGAAGGTTCACCACCAGCAGCAGATCCGCCAAGTCTGGCGGCGAAAGATCCAAGCTCGAGGCCAGCAAGGGCTGATACGAGCTGCATGCCCTCAGCCTGGCTATTGGCGCAGAAGTTGGTGAAGGTCAAGAGGGTTGTCTCGTTTCCGATCGTGCCAGTCTGGTCGAAGGTTGGGTCGTAGATGCTGAGAACGGTGGAGTAGTTCGAGATTGAGACTCCCATAGCTGAGACTGGGCCGTTGGTCAAGTTCCAGGTCCACTGAGCAGCTCCGCTCGAGTTGGTCATCGTGGCATTGACGAGAGTCTCAATGAGATCGACTCCTTGCCTGAAAGATAGAGGATAATCAGAAAGTGCTACGAACCTCAACGGCAGTCGAGCTCACAGGTTGATCGTGTGGGTTGCTCCAACATCATTTCCTCCCTCAGACGCAGTGACGTTGGGGAAGTAGGAAGAGTTGGCCCAGCTGCCAAATTGCTCAGTGACCTGAGTGACAGCTACAGGTACAGTCTGGTTGAGCTGGACGTAGGTGAGGAGGAAGCCAGTTGGGCATGGGTAGAGAGGGAACGACTGGTTGCCGGTGGTCGCGTTCGATGGAGCAGCCGTGATAGCGGCGGATGAAGCAGCAGATGATGCCAGAGACGATGCAGATTCTGTTAAGGGAGCAAAGAGAAGAAGTCAGGATCGATGAACGTCCCCGCTTGCCATTTTGGGCGAAACACTTACCAACTCCGGATGAAGCAGCTGAAGTAGCACTCTCAACAGCAGACGAAGCTGCTGATGTGACGCTCTCTACGGCAGAGCTGGCCTCGCTGGCGATGCTGCTTGGTCCTCCAACAACGGAGGAGACAGCGCCTGAGACGGCGCTCGAGATAGCGCTAGAGACCTGTCTCTGGTAGAGAGGGCCAGCTTGAACAGCGGCAACACCAGCGAATGCGAGGATAGGAGCGATCATCTTGTTTGATTTGAATCTTCTTGAGGATTTGACTTGAAGATGACCTTTTCGATGGAAGAAAGAAAAGCAAGAGAAGACACAGCCTGCGAAGTTAAGTAGTGGAGACGGGAAATAAGGAAGTGCTGCTGAAAGAGGAAGGTGCAGGCATTGAAGGTCGTCGGTGGCAAAAGTGACGTCGCGGCCCTACTCGGCGGCGGCGTCTTGGGAGGGTCCTGATTGATGCCGAAGCACCGCTTTCGGTTGATTGGTCCCCCAAGGAAATCGTGCGCGGGTGACGACTCGATGCAAACGTGCTTCCTGTTTTGCAGTGTTCCCGAGAAAGCTCTTTACGCGTCCCGTACTAAACAGAAAGTCGTTTACGCGTGCTGAAAGTTGGGTAAGTTGACTTACTGCTGCTCCTGTCATTAGCTTGTAATGCCTATCAGACTGTTAGCAATGCTCCTGGTGATTTGGGTAAAGGAACGGCTTGATTGAAGAAACGTGTATATGACTTTCGATGATATACTCAGCAGAGTAAAGATACAGATGGTGATATTGCCCGCAGTGTAGTCTGCACAGACAAGCGTAGGGAAGTGGTACCGAAGACAAATATACGAAAAGAATAGGTCGGTAAGAAATTCGAATATTGTCCATAGCCAGGGTATGATAGAAGAGAGGGCTTGTTGCGAGTTGAGAGAAAGACCAGCATGAGTGATCTCTTGCCAGTTTGCCTCGCGCAAGAGGCCGAACGGCACCTCAGTCGAGCGCCTTCAGGTGTACGCATAGTATAGATCGAGATTGACAGTTTCAGAACTGGCGAGCACGATGTTTGGTCTTGCGAGAACTTGTAGAATTGGAACCGGAGGCCCAGCTGGGCATGGAAGGTGTTCCACAAGGGTTGCCGAGACTTTTCAGGTAGTCGAGGCTGCTCTGGCCGCCAGAAGGGAGGGGAATGACACCGTTATTCAGAAGAGTCTGTTTGATCAGACAGAAGCACCTTTCTTCAGTCCACTTTGTGTGCCGGCAGTCAATACATAGTCCGCACCTGGAAACTCCATTGTGAATTGTCTCCTCCGTTATCGGTCGGGCCTCCATTGATAGCTTTTAAGTTCCAGAAGACACCTCCTCCAGCATTGGCCCACGCAGTGAGTTGTTGGGTATAGAACTGTTTTTCGAAAGAAGCATCCTTGACACCCGTTCGAAGCGACCATTCGGTAATGGCCACTGGTACGGGATATGCTGCAAAGCTTGCTGCGCTTGAGCATACTTGTTGAAGCATGTTGGAGGTGTCGGTCTGAAGAGGGAATGTCCCGACATAAGGATGGGTTTCCATGCTAATGTATCTGCGAGCCAAAGAGAATCAATGTGATTGGCCACACCTGCAAGAATCAATAAAGAAATAGTACCTCGGGTCCTTGCCCTTCACGAAAGACCTCCAATAGTCGAGGTAGCTTGTTCCTTTGAGGATTTGGTCAACGAAACCATGATGGAATTGCAGAGGTACGGGATTGCTAAGCGCCATAGTCTTCTCATACGAGCGTTGATAGTATGCCTGAAGCATATTGATCTGTGCTTGCGTGTATGGTCGTGGCTCGTTGACTAGTCCGAGAGCCGAAACAACTGAGCGGTAAGGAGATGCTTCGATCCAGGCTGATCAGGCGGTCAGCATATGAAATACGGCATGTTCGCTGATGCCGCAACTGACCTAGAGCTGCGGTCACAGTCGCGTCGGTTCTCTCCATGTAGTCGTCTTGGAAGAAATGAGGGTTGGCCGAGAAGACTCCGCTCGTAATTTCTCCATTCTGGGAACCAGGCAAGCCATGCAGGTCGATGACGACATACATGTTTCTCTTGTATGCCCACTCCATAGCCTGCTCAAGATAATCAAGCTGGCCCGCTTTGGCGAGGTAAGGTTCGCCGGGGATGGTATCGATAAACGCCCAGAAGCCAAGAGGAATGCGAAGCTGGTTGATGCCGGCTTGATGAGCTGTTTCGATGTCTGCCTCGGTGAAGAAGGTCGACCAGTGCTGCTGCATTGTGGAAAGAGCGTTGTCGCCCAATTCAAGCATAAGATTCCATTCATCGATGACTGATGCATTGTTATTTGCGCTTGCGTTGAACCAGGGCTGTACCATCCATTGTTCCTACAATAATTCGTTAATTATGAGCTTGCGAGATGAAGATGATCTGCCCGACGTACCAGAATGAGCCACGATCCCAAGGCTACCCCAATCATTGGTGCTTGTACATTTGTTGCACCAGCAGCTTCTGCTGCGAGCGCACCAGCAAGCGAGCTTTTCGTCCAGTCGTACAGAGGAAGCGGTGATACGCTCGCTTTCGCAGTCGCGGTAGACGACGAAGAAGCGGCAGTAGATGTCGCACTAGCTGCTACACCACTTGCGACATCAGCCGCGTTGGCTGCGCTACCTTGACCCAATTTCTCGTTGTTTGTTTTGTTGTTGTTGTTGTTCCTGCTGGCCAAAACACCTCCGAGAACAGCGCCGAGAATCACGAGGACAGCGAGGACACTGCCTATGATGATGTAGAGCTTCTTTCGCGAACGAGTAATACCGCCAGTAGTCGCCCGTTTCTCGTTCAAATCTGCAGTGCTGTTTTCGCCTTGCACGGTAGAGCTGGCACCAGGAAACGTCTCGGACGAAGAGTAATGGCCTTTCTGGCCAGAGTAGGGTCTCGACATAATCCTTCTCCAATGTCGATGTGCTGTAATAAACAAAAAGGCCCAGGGACACCGTTTGATAGAATTTGACAGGCTATGATACTAAAATAGACACAGCGGTACGGCCGTAAAGAAACAGTGACTTGGAAGTGGAAACGCCTTAGATGGGTGAGGGTCGACAGGTCGAGGTGTATGTACCCATAACGTGTGCTGCTGTTCCGCAAGACTTGAAATCTCCATCGCGGGAGACGTTAGACTCGAAGCGAAGGATAATCTCGACTTCCAACTTTTGACTGCTATGTGACAGAGCTCATGGTATAAGTAAAATAGACTTTAAGCTGAATAGAGACGATACAAGCAAGCTACGTTACACACCTGCTAAAGTGTCGCAGACAGTTTGTCAATTAGTTAGTTCAAAAATGTCGAGCACGATGTTTATTCTTGCGAGACGAAGTAGTAGTGGAATTGGAGCCAGCAGCCCAGCTGACTGTTCCAGGTGTTCCACAAGGTGTACCGAGGGCTCGTAGATAGTCGATATCGCTCTGACCGCTCGAGGGCATAGGGATGACACCTCGTTCCAGTAGACCCTGTAAGCCAGACAGTCTCAGTAAGCGAGTCTCGGTACTTATGGCTGCTGCAAGGACTCACCAGGAAGCTCCACTGCGTGTTATCTCCTCCATTATTGGACGCGCTTCCGTTCACGGCTTTCAAGTTCCAGAATATACCACCTCCCGTATTACTCCAAGCAGTGACTTGTTGAGTGTATAGCTGTCGTTCGAAAGATGGGTCATTGACACCTGTTCGCAGAGACCATTCCGTGACGACTACAGGAACGGGGTATCCTTCGTAATTTGCGGCATTGTCGCATACTTGTTTGAGCATGTCGGATGTGTTGTTCTGGAGAGGGAAAGTGCCGACGTAGGGGTGCGATTCCAAGCTGATGTATCTGAAATTCACGGAAAGTCAGCTGTATGCTACGAACTCGAATGTACATATGGTCAAATAGTACCTCGGGTCTTTGCCTTCTACGAAAGGCCTCCAGTAGTCCAGATAGGTTACATTGAGGATCTGATTGACGAAACCATGGTGGAATTGGATGGGGACAGGGTTGCTGAGCGCAACAGATTTGTCGTAAGAGCGTTGATAGAAAGCTTGAAGCATGTCGAGCTGTGCTTGGGTATATGGACGTGGTTCATTAGCTACACCGAGAGCTGAGACGGCGGAGCGATAGGGAGATGCCTCGATCCAGGCTGGACACGCAAACAGTTAGTCACAGCTATCAAGCAATCAAGCAATCAGAACGGTTTGTTACTCACCCAAAGCTGCATCGACTGTGGCATCCGCTCTGGCCATGTATGCATCCGTGAAGAATCGCGGATCTGTCGTATGTACCCCGCTTGTGATCTCTCCATTCTGGGATCCCGGCAGGCCATGCAGGTCCACAATAACATACATGTTCCTCTTGTATGCCCACTCCATAGCCTGTTCAAGGTAGTCGAGCTGGCCTGCTTTGCTGAGATACGGCTCGCCAGCGATCGTATCGATGAATGCCCAGAAGCCGAGAGGGACACGGAGGTGGTTGATTCCAGCTTGATGAGCGGCTTCGATGTCGGCTTCGGTGAAGAATGTAGACCAGTGCTGTTGCATCGTCTCGAGAGCCTTGTCGCCTAGCTGAAGCATGAGATTCCATTCGTCAATGACAGAGGCATTGTTGTTCGCGCTTGCATTGAACCAAGGCTCGACCATCCATTGCTCCTGCACTCGAGAAATCCGTCAGTCGCCAAGGCTGCTTCGATGGGGACTGCCCAAACATACCAGAATGAGCCATGAACCCAACGCTACACCCATCATTGGCGCCTGGACATTCGTACTTCCAGCTTCGACTTCTGAAAGCACACCCGCCAACGAGGTGCGCGTCCAGTCGTACGTAGGAAGGGGTGACACGCTTGCCCGAGGAGTTGCTGTAGAAGCGGGCGTGGGCGTGACGGTCGTGGCTTGTCCATTTGGTAAAGTAGTGGTGAATGGGACTACGTTTGCTTCGCCTCCATTGCTGGATTGCTTGTCATTATTGCTGCTGCTGTTCCTGCTGCCTAAGACGCCTCCTAGGACAGCACCGAGAATGACGAGCACACCGATGATACTGCCTAGGATGATGTATAGCTTCTTTCGCGAATGAGTACCACCGCTTGGAATGGCGCGTTTCTCGTTCAAATTGGCTGTACTGTCGCCTTGCATAGTAGAGGCTCCAGGAAAGGTTTCAGACGAAGAATGGCCTGCCTGGCCAGCGTAGTATCTTGACATGGTCGTTCTTGGCTGTGAGGAAAGAGTAGAGAAGAGACAAGGGTGTCGAGCGGCCTTGGAAATTCAGATGGCTGCGGGTGACACGCGCCCAGGCGGATCACCAAACACTTGACGATGCGGAAAAGAAGGTGGTCTGTAAGGAGCGATGGGTAGAACAGCCAGATGAGACGTCAATGTGAATGTGAACCAGGTGGACTGATATTGGTTGAGTTGTTGGGAGAGCGAAGAAGAAGAAGAGGGTCGGCTTTGACACCTCCTAACCGATAAATCGGAGTTTGACTTTCATATTTTGGCTGATGGGATGCAACACAAGCTATATACACACTCGCTAACATGTCGCAGACTTTACCGGATCTTGGAGCTATCATCTATATCGCAGTGAAACCCCTAATCAAGTGCGAAAGATGCATTCAAATTGCTGGTCTTTCCCTGGCTTTGACACCCTATCATGACTTCTTGACAGATTCTCCCTTCCAGTTGCATTCGGCTTCTGGCTCACTCGCAATGGCATGTTCCCTCTGGCAGCTTCAAAAGGCGCCGGCCAGCTGTGTCTGAACGTGTAGGTGTTCGCACGCCCTCGACAGTCAGCATACATGATACTCACGAAAGGAAAGTCTTATCCCGTCGCTCCTCTTCCAGAAGATCGTTATAGCCATCAATACGAGCAATGTGTCGGCGTTCGGTCCTCTTATTCTGGTTGGGGTGCTCTACGAGGTCTTTGGCTTGGGTATCGCATGGATCATAAGACTGCTCTTCCCTGTCCCTCGTAATTTCAGGAATGGACTGCTGGCCGCAGGAATCCTCGGAAACTGGGTAGATCTGCTTTCATGAGAGACGGCTATTTCTCCTACTAATGAAGTGCTTCCAGGGAGATCTGCCTTTCGCTATATTGCAAACAGTCACCGTATCTGCGCCATTCAATCCAGCAGTCGACTTCAATCTGGCCTCAGCCTATGCTTGCGTATTCATCATAATTTTCATCGTTACCACCTTCCCGTGAGCTAGCCTGCCTCGATGTATCTCATATGTGCTGATCACTAACCACCTCTCAGGTTGCGCGTCATTCTACTGATCGCACGCGATTACATCGAGCCCGTTTCAAGCGAACCTACTCATCCTCCACTAGCCAGATGGTTGGCGCGACTCACAAAGCGAGTCAAGAAAGAAGAAGAGCCGTCCTCTCCAGACGAGACAGACGTCTCACCAGAAGAAGCGAAATACAACGATGATCCCGAGACTCCAGCAGCGATAGGCACGTCAAGTGCTCTACCTGAATTCCCACCTTTGACACAACAGCAAACGAGCAGGAGTATCCGATCACATCATTCTTCACTTGCGCACGATGCCTCCGCAGCTGCTGGTGCGGAGCCTTATTCTCTCCTGCGTAGATTCAGGCGTTTCAGAGCGCCGACTGTGCATGAAGATATCGAAGAACCAACGAGGCCAAGCACGCCTGTTCTCGAACATAATCGCACTCGAACTTCAGAAAAAGTGCAGACGCCTGCTATTGGTGTAGACGAGAAGAACGGAAGACGGAAATGGCAAGAAGTCATAGCTCACGAAACTTGGGCTTTCTTGAGAGCTCTAATCACGCCGCCTACGCTAAGCTTGGTGGCTTCGCTCGTCATCGCATTGGTGAAGCCGTTGAAAGCTCTCTTCGTGGAGGTGCCTGGCTATGGGCTACACAAGGCTCCAGATGGCTGTGAGACTTCTATTCTGCTGAAGTCCTCTACGAGCCAGGCTGATGCAGACTGCAGTACCCGTCCTCGATGTCATATACCAAGTCGCATCGTTCATGGGTATGCCATTGACCGCCTGCCACAGATTAGATAGTCTCGTTAACGTTTAAGATCTCCCCTACTGCAGGCAACGCAGCTGTCCCTACGTCCCTCACGATCCTGGGTGCAGCCTTATCAAGGATAGAAGTCCCTCGACCTATTTCGAAGCTCCCTCTTCGAGCAATCATAGCTCTCGCAATAGGTCGACTTGCTATCTTACCAATCCTAGGAGTGTAAGCTGCCCTCACGAGTGTCCTGCAGACTGATGCTAACTGTCAATTTGATCCCTATCAGAGCCATCGTGCAAGGTCTTACGTACCATACTTCTCTCATCTCTCCGAGCAATCACGTACTGCGCTTCACTGCGATTCTCGTGTCTTGCGTGCCATCAGCTACAAGCCAATTGGTACTCACGGTAGTAGTACGTCGATCTCGGCGTCCCGTCTTAACAAGCAAGACGCTCATCATGCTCTTTGCAGGTCGCACCTCCGGATGTAGAGAGTAACGCAGACTTGTTCGGTATGCATAGCTTACACTGAATGTTGGCAGAGCACTGGGCAAAGGCTGATATGATTGATCAGGCTGCTTCTTGCTGGCTCAATACGCTGTCTTGATAATCGCTCTGCCTATAGTCGCGGCGTACTCGCTGACTCTAAGTATGTATTCAGCATGTTGTCCGGAAATCTCACTAAGACTAAGCCCTTCTCTTCCAGTCTTTCACTAGCTCTTCTCGCGCGGAACGTTACATAGGATATTAGACGGTAGAAGTAGACGTATTAGACGTACATAGTCCTGTAGCATAGTATAGATCTCTCTCTCCGTAATCGCTTTCGTACTTTCGTTCCTTTCCGACTTTCTCTTTCATGCGCTTGAACGAGAATACTACGCTGATCGGTGCAGACATCGTTCTTGTACCGTATCGGTACGCTAACTTCCCTCTCAACAAGCCTTGCTGATTGTTCGCCAGGAAAGAACATGTGCTGCGATACCATGAATGGATGAAGGATCCCGCTATTCAAGAAGCTACAGCTAGCGAACCTCTTACTCTTGAGCAAGAGTATGAGATGCAAAGTATGCAGGCCACTCTCCCTGTCCAGTCGCTAGCGAATCTAAAGCAAGTGGCCTGAAGGAACATGGCACGTCGACCAGGACAAACGTACGGCTCCTCACACGAGACAACCCAGCTGTGATACGTTGCTCAAGTAGATGCTACACCAGTTACTTTTATCATATTGGAGAAGCCGCCTCATCTAGCAGACCTCACAATCGGCATGATAGGCGATGTGAACTTGTTCCTCTCGGACGTAGAAGATGACGAAGATACAGACCCGACGAGAAGGAAAGAACCAGTCGCGAAGCAAGGCGAGCTAGAAGTCATGATTGCCGAGCCAACAGCCAGACGGAAAGGGTATGCCCAACAAGCGCTAAAGCTCATGATGAGCTATGCTTGTCAGTCGCCTTCACTTTCACTCAAGCCTGAAGATCTGCTCGTCAAGATCGGTCGACAGAATCAAGGTTCTATCGCCATGTTCGGTCGCTTGGGCTTTGAGATTGTTAAGGAGGTCGAGGTGTTCAACGAGGTAGAAATGAGGCTAGATAGCAAGCGTATAGAGGAGCTCTCGAAGGAAATCCTGAGCCGCTCATTAGACGTCAAGTCTTGCTGACGAACGATTCTCGGTTTTCCGCTTGGCAATGTCTAGACCATTATTGCTGCTGGAAATTAGAGTAGACAACGACTGAGAGCTCCATCAACTCTCTATTATCAGCCAAAGTTTCTGCATACTCATTCGGAACCCCATTAAATATCGTATGGCTAGCTCTCGCTAGTGCAGGCAGGACAGCAGCCAATCTGACCTTCTTCTCTGAAACTTCGACGAACCTCCTTTGCGCAGCTTGTGAAGCAGGCGATGCAGCGTCATCCACGAAGAGATGGCCAAGCGATTCAGAGAGGAGGGCGAAGAGCTTGTCTAGACAGGAGCGTAGAACGACGCTGAAGTCGGCAGAATCGATGAAATCTCTTGTTTCGCTCATTATGCTGCGTAATTGGGGTGATATGGTCGGTTGTTCCTCGAAAGCAAGACCGCTTTCGTGTAATGTTTCTTGCTCCTCCTTCTCGGCAGCCGGAAACAAGGAGGAAGCAAAGCTAAAGTCCGTTTATTAGCACTGACTAGAATATGGTAAGGTGCAGACTATCTCACCTATGAACAGCACCGTTAGCGTCGTATTCTATTTTTCGTCGGATCTCTAAAAGCAGCTTGTTTAGATCTTGATGGCTCAACAGGCTTTTCAGGCCAACCCTGTCATCAATGTTGAGGTTAGATCATCTCCTACATTGCCTAGTGAGCGCGACTTACGAGCTCAAGGCCTCCTCCACCGAATCCTCTATTCTTTGGCTGACTGTCCTCCACCCACGCTGCAGAAACCACCAGCTCATACTTAGATACTCCCTCTCTGCTTGTGCATGCACGCCTTTCCCTTGATCCGGCTTGGCCGAGCCGTTCAACATCATCGAGAAGTCGTCTTCCTCGGCGTCTGAAGACAAGCTCGAGCTAGAAGACTGATGAGATGCCTGCTTATATATAGAAGAAACGTAGTTATGCCGTCCTAGGAGATTGAGCTGGATGTGCGTCTGCAAGGCGAGCAGGGCGAGAAGATATAGGGAGGCTATCGTGCGGTGGAAGGCTACAGCGCGCCAAGTCAGCTTGGTACTCTTTGTAGAAGGCTTGCGAAACTGACTAGTAAGCTTAAGGGCTTGCCAGAGCTCGGCTTTGGTTCGCGTATCCACTGGTGTCGCGGGCTCAGACTATCGGAAACCTTCGTCAGCGATATACGAGGCTCTTGTGCATGCCAGCTACACACCTCTGTATGCTCTGCGCTAGAATGACCATTCATGAGCTGGGCCGGAGTACCGGACTGGTCGTTCTGCAGGCCATCCCCGAGGACTTCAGGCGGTAAAGGGATGCTTGCAGCTTGTTGTGTCAAGTCATGCATGCTATTATCGAGCGTTTCCTGGCTATCTTGCATGTTTGGTCCATCGTGACTTTCCGGCAATGCTTTGCTTGTCTTTGCTCTTTCGTTTGACCTCCGTTGCAGCTCAGCAGTGATAGCTTCGACGTCGAGTTCTTCAAGGACCTGCTGCGACAGCGTTGGAAGCAGCGCCAGCAGTGTGAATGCGCAATCCTCCTGATTCTGCTGGAAACGCCGGCGAAGACTGGCTCGAATATGCTGCCTCAGCTTCGTGGATTCTGACTCCCTCCAATGACAGTCTGGATGGAACGCACTTCTCCTTGGCGGCTCTGTCGAGCACCAGCTTCTCGCTCAAGTCCTGGAACCGCTGCTTTGCGTACTGCAGCAGGAGATAGGATCCTCCAACGACGCTTGCAGCAACAGCAAGACCTTTATGCCGTCGCTTCACAAAGTTGGTGATTGGAGAAAACATCCCTCTGTCGAAGCATTCGAAAGGGATGGTGAGAATCGATGAATGGGCTCGGAGGTTAAAGGCCTGGCCAGCCTATAAAGCGGCTCCAAAGCAGCAAGTCGTGCCGTGCTCTTGCAAGCGAAACAGTATCGACGCATTAAACAACCCAATCCAACGCTCAAATGGCCTCCGCAAAGTCATCTCGACGCAACAGCCAAGTCTCCAGAGCTCCTACTCGTTCGGGGTCTGTCAGTTCAAAGTCTTCATCTGACTCCAGTAGCACTAGCAGCAGTGCGTCCTCGACCTCCAAGGCCTCTTCGCGATGTAGGTGCCAACTTTGCTTGTGAATGTGCGCGATGATCGACTGACATGCGCTATCTCACAGCACCTTCCATGGTATCTGTTGAGTCGGGAGTCATCGACGATCTGATACGAAGGCAAGTTCGATATGCAGACAAGCCAGATGGACTTCCGACTGGTCTCTTCGGCCTGAGACGCGACTCTTGGGACTCCTTCACATCTGACAACTCGGTCGACTTGACTTCACATCGATTGAAGGCTCGTCATCACTTGGAAGAATCTTATCAGCGTAAACTGACACCAGCACTACAAAAGACCATGCAAGCATTTGCACCTCAAGACAAGTCTGCGATGCATCTGGTAGACTTGCGGAACACGCCGAAGTCACCTGGTCAAGGTATAGACAATCTGAGGTACTTCTCTGATAATAGCAAGGCAAGATTCACCAGAACTGTGACCAAGCGCAACTGCGTTATCGATAGCGACGGGCGCGCCGCAGCCCGGCTAGACCTCAACTCAGGAGCTAGAGACAAATATCGGATCGCAAGCATTAGACACTGCAAGAGTGCATTCCACCTTGGGGAAGAATCCCTTTTCGACAGCATACAGAAGCCTGCAAAGTTTGTCCATAATGTCAGGAAAGCCATTCCTGACATCCTCAAGACACAGGAGGCTGGCCTCAAAGGAAGAGGGATAGGTGGCCGCGAAGCTGGTATCAAGAGCAAGTCCCGTTACGACAGACAACCTAACGCAACAGAGCATAAGCAGGAGCTCAAGACGATCTACAATGCTCCCGCCATCAAGCTCACTGACAAAGAGACGTACGATCTTGATGAAGACGATAAGCCCTACGGCATCAAAGATGCCAAGGTGATGCAGAATCTGGAAAAATTCCGCAAAGGAAAAGCTGTCGCTGGCGAAGACTATGAAGAGACTCTGCAAAACACTGGTTCTAAGATTGTCAGAAGCACCGAGCACGTTGCGGTCGATCAGTCTATGAACGCAAGCGCCGTCATCCTCGATGCCATTCGAATCGCAAACAGAGCCGGTGCAGGCGACAAACGTAGTTCGCGACCTCACAAGGCAAGAGTCAGCTCTACTGCATCGTAGATGCCCATTCGATTGTCAGCTGAGACAGAATCGCTCAACTTGTTCTGCAACCGCTGCCTGCTAGACCGTATGCATTTGTACCAGTCTCATTGGTGGCGTGCTCAATCACAGTTAATCAACAGAACACTTCTTGCTCTCGCAGCCGCTGTACGGAGACTCCACTACATGGCTCTCTCGAATTCCACTCCTCGAAGCGCGACTTGCGACTTTGAGAGCACACATGCATCCGCGCACATCGATGCTAATTAACGGCGTCTCTACCGAGGTCTTGGTCGCATCTATACTCCCTTTGCAGCGGACAAGTTTCGACACGAAAACGCCTTACATGGTAGACATAGGTCCTGAGATACAAAGGGCATGCAGCAGCTCAAAAACCACGATTTGAGCGTGTTGGCAGCTTGCCTCCCACCAGCGATAGTAACAAAACCGCACGATACCTGCGCATCCAATACAGAATAACAAAGCTCAAATGGTCTACGCAAGCTTGTCCCGATGCGACAGCGCACCCGCCAGACCGTCGATCCGTTCGGGACCTGTGAACTCACATTCTCCAGCGGGCAGTTGCGCTTCCTCCAGGACATCTTCACGATGTAGGTGCAGCACCTGACATGACTAAGTACATAGACTGATATCACGCCAGCTTCCTCCATTGTCTCTGTCGGGTCAGGTGTCATCGAAAACTTTCTGGGCGCACACGTCCGAAATGCAGCTGTGCCAGACGGACCCGTGACTGCCCCTTGGGGTGGAAGACGGAACTCCTGGGATTCCAATACATCTGACTGCAAAGTAGACTTGACGGCACAAAGACTCAAAGCTACTCATCGCACGCATGAAGACTACCAGCGCAAGTATACGCGAGAACTAGACGCTTCACTGCAAGCCTTGGCTCCTAGACGCAAGCGTGAATCATATCTCCCGTTTCTTCACATACGGCATTCACCAAAGTCATGCGCAAAGCCAGTTGACGATCTTGAATACCTTGAGTTGAACGGCAAGGCTATCATACGCAGGACTCTGACTCAGCGCAAACGCGTCAGCGATGGTGCTGAGGCCGTAGCTCGCGCCTTTAAGCTACTGCCCGGTACGAAGGACTCTTACCCAAAGTAGATTCTTCGAGGCACTACAAGCAGCGCGAACATGCCGGTGACAGAAGCCTCTTCGAAAGCCTCGATAAGCCCGAGGAATTCGTCAACAACGTTCGCAAAGCCGTTCCTCTTGTCCTCGAATCAGACTCTGTTGGCTTCAACGGAAAAGGCTGCAAGGGCGTGTCCGCTGGGCTCGCCAGCACATCGTGTTCCTCGGGGAGCAGAAAGCCTGACGCAACTGAGGGGTTGAGCACGGACTCGGATATTCCTTTCAAGGTCAAAGAGAGATATCATCTTGCAGATCAGGATGAATCTGCTCCGCTCAAATGTGCAGCGATTCGACAAAGGTGGCAACGTGGCCGCCTAAGCAGGCATACGGCGGGTGAGGACTACAACGAGATTCTGCAAAATCGGGGAAATCGGATTGAAAGGCAGACTGAACACTACGCTACGACTGGCAAGTCAGGAGCGAGCACTCGTTCCATCGGCTCGGTGCGAGCTGCACTTGATGCGAGGGAGAGCAAGAGAGACCATGCAACCAGCAAGAAGAAGGAGATCGCAAAGCCTGCTCAACCCCACTAATCGTGCCTAATGGTCGCATCAGCTCAGACGTCAGTGGCCTCGTCGCGCGTTGTCATTCATTAGTCTCGCTATCATACCATAGCAAAGTAGAACAGCGTTGATGCTACGTACGATATCGGATGTTGCCTGTTCAGACGCACGTGCCCTTGCCTTGTCCTTGTACCTACCTACTGAACAATGCAGTCGCTCCAGAATGCCGTACAGGTAGCTACTCTTACTTCGTGATGCTGGCCTCCCTATCTTGGAGCCTAAGCTGAGCAGCGGGCTATTCGCTGACGCGCCGTCACAGACGCAATTCTGGGCAGTTCGGGACTACCTTGCGCCCGTCCTGAGGGATAGCAAGTTCAAAGAACATGGACGGTGAATGCTACTCAAGACTCTGGGTCCCTCTGCGAACTTGGCTGATGCATTCCCATCGCTTTGCTATGGCCCTCGTCACATGTCGACACCACCAAATCCAAATCCAGCATCACACCCGACGAGTTTGTAGCAGCTGGCGACTTCCTAGTATACAAGTTCCCTACCTGGTCATGGCAAGCTGGCGATCAATCCAAGGCCCGCGACTACTTGCCGGCTGACAAGCAGTACCTTATTCAACGCAATGGTAGGCGTAAAGCCGTTGAGAGTACGAATAAGCTGACCAGCATGTAGTTCCATGCATACGCCGGGTGTCGCAGATGCAAAACTACTCTGGCGATGGCGAGGAGGACAAGGAGACCTTGATGAATTTCAACGCAGACGACTTGCTAGGTGATGGTCCAGCGAATCCTGAAGATGAATGGGTAGCAACGCATACTGGCTCAAGCTGTGAGCAGCTACCACATATGATACGGCGATAAGAGCTAAAGTATTGCGATTGGACAGCTACAGGAGGAGCAGCTAGAGAAGGTCATGCAGCTGATATCCCTGATATCGATGATGCGAAAGTCTCGGAAAGTACAAGCTTGTCATCGGGACTCAAGGATCTATCGCTGCAAGAATCTTCGAAGGAACAGCCTGCTGGTTCTGCGGTGCCGGACCTGAACGACATACCCGACATAGACGACGACATCGGTGGAGCTGGTGTCACAGAACCCGAAGATGAAGCTACGGTCACTCCAACAGCGACAAGCAGCGCGAATGTCGATTCTTCGGGCGCAACCCTATCCGTCAGAACCTATGACTGCTTCATCACCTATGATAAATACTATCAAACTCCGCGGATGTGGCTTTCTGGGCTATCTCCAGCTCGTCAGCCTCTTACGACGGAAGAGATCTTCCAGGATATCTCATCCGATTATGCGCAAAAGACGGTCACTATCGAGCCTTTCCCACACAAGGAGGGTATATCGATGGCGAGTGTACATCCATGCAAGCATGCAAACGTTATGAAGAAAGTCATCGAGCGGATGAACGGGGCTGTCAAGGAGCAACAGCGGAAGCAGAAGGAAGCGATGAATGCAGGAGCTGGCTTGGGCAATACTACAGAAGCAGAAACAGATAAGAAGGAGAAGAAGAAAGGATGGGGCATTACTAGCGCAGTCAAGAAGGCTACTGGCGTCGGTGCTGCCAAGGCACCCAAGCAGGACGAAGACGAGGTTGAGGGCCTTCGAGTCGATCAGTGTACGTCCTCCTCGACCAGAAGCTGGCTTTGACTGTACTGACCGTCTCATAACAGACTTGCTGGTCTTCCTCAAGTTCTTGTCGAATGTAGTCCCGACCATCGAGCTAGATGCCACAACTTCTCTTTAGCGATTGTGATCTCGTCAAGGATTTCAGTCAGGATCATGAAGGCTTGAGAGAAGTATGCTTGTTGTCGACCTTAGCGCACAACGGAGGAAGAAAGTAATGCTGATGCTAGAAGTACTACGAAAGTGGACGCTAGAGCGTCTGACGAGCACAGAAGCACTCAAGCGCTATACCAGAGTTGTAGGATCCGAGGACAGCGTAGAGCTACGGTCTCGCGGCTAGTCACGGGTTCGTCAATTCTTGTGCGATGGCGGCTTCAACGTATCGCCTACCGAAGACTGGCAGCGCTCGGTCAGCGAGGTTGTCGCTTTACTGCCAAATGACTTACATCTTCGGGATTGAAGAGCATTGTTTGGCGTTGGAAGGGAACTCCATGCTGCCTATAGACAGTCCGAATTAGCTTTGGAAGAAAGATGAGCTCGAAGATCCTGAATACTCACTCTAGCATCCGCTTGTAGCTATCGCTAGCGGCCTTATTCATCTCGGCCTCCTTTCGCCATCGATTGGCTTCTTCGCTGTATCTCTGAACGGCGTCTTGGGCTGATTTGATCTCTGTATCCTTGAATGCATCCTTCTCTCGGGTCAGCGTTTCATGAGCGACCTTGGTCTTTCTTCGGCGCTGGACAAGTAGAGTCAGCCAGACAAAATAGCCAGATTGAGGAAGGTATGGACTAACTGCATTGCCAAGCCACCAGATGAGTGTTCCCCCAGCGCCAAAAGCTATATGTATCCATTAGCTGCTGTACATGAAGCATAGTTGCTGGATGAAGGAAGAATTACCTATGCACATGCAGATTGGCAAGAGAAAGCCAACCACGGTAGCTGAAACACAATTCGGCATGTTGATGAGCGAGCTTGATTGTAGAAGGCCGGGGAAGCTTGAAAGATGGATGAGACAAGAGGTAGCGGGAAGAAAGAGGGAAAGGTGGGCAGTTGAGCGAGTCTCAGTCGTTGAGGTTTGGTTTCAGTCGTCCAAACCTCAACGACACTTGCTTTTAGTGACATGGAGACATCATTAAAGGATCTTTTTATGAAGCTGAAAGGAGTCCTTGCTTGGGTTACTCGGTACTGTAACGACTGGCCAGCCCAAACATTAGCCAAATCACTGGCAGGAAAGCGTTAGACCCGGACGAGGATCGATAGTAGTGTGAGAGAATGTACAGAGATGTCGCTCGTCTTCCTCGCGTTTGGCCTGACCTCTCACACAAAGCTGAGGCACCCTTGCTAGAAGCGACGAAGCAGTTCCACCAGGATGACGGAACGCACTTGACTACTAGCTCTCGATAGCAGTGCGCACGGGAAACGTTTAGCAGAAGAGAGGTATCAAGCCTGGGCTGAGCGGTGATGAAGCTGGTAAGATTGCACTTGATTGCTGGGGAGGATCGAAAAGGGTTGGACGTATTCATTTGGAAGGTGCAGCATCAACAGGGCGATCCAGCGGTAGAAATTAGGACTTGAAGACAGCACATCAGGAGAGCAGAGCTTGGATTCTGACGATACAGCCCGCCCATGCGGCGGATCCCTCTTCTGCTGAAGCTCTTCGTATTCCGAGTCATCAATGCGTTACTGTGTCAGACCTTCTTCCAACCAGACGAGTTCTATCAGTCGCTCGAGGTAGCCCATCGAACTGTCTTTGGATTTGGCTGGAAAACCTGGGAATGGCGACAATCTGCGGCCATTCGCAGCCCTCTGCACCCACTTCTGTTCGTGCCCGCATACTGGATCGTAAAGGTTCTGAGATTGGAGCATACTTCGGTCCTGGTCGGTGCGACGAAATGCAAGAAGGCCGCATCCCACTGAACGAAAGCCCATTCCAGATCCTCCTTCCTAAAGTCTTCCAAGCATTTCCTGCTGCAATCATTGACTATTCTACGGCAAAGCTCGCGTCAAACCTGTTTCCAGGCCATCTACACGCCGAAGTCGCGGTGAGCTGGCACTTACATTGAGATTGGTCTTTGTTGCTGATGGTTCTTAGTTACTATGCTCCCTTCTGTCCTTCTTCAATGGAGGTGTCGCTGTGCGAACCTTTTCAAACTCGCTCGAGTCGGCTCTTACAGTTGCCGCGATGTCTTTCTGGCCATGGTCTGGCACCGGGTACGCCGACCAGCTCTTACGGCTTTTTATCTTCATTCTGACTTTCTCTCAGCCGATATACTGCCTCTCTATGGCTAGCCGGACTAGCCTGTATCTTGAGACCGACAAACGCGATTATATGGCTTTACATGGCTCTCTCTGCCTGTATTAGAGGACGGTCTTATACGACTCGTCTTATCAAGAACCTCCTTCTGCCGCTGTAAGCTCAGTCAAATCTCTGCCAGCATCTTTTGACTGATCGTGTGACCCAGTGTTGGCTGCATGACGGCGTGTGCCCTCTTAGATAGGTGGTACTACGAAAGATGGACACTTACTCCCTATAACTTCTTCCGAACGAATGTCGTCAGCAATATCTCTCTCTTCTACGGCGCCAACCCTTGGCATTTCTACCTCACTCAAGCTCTTCCTTTCGATACTATCGCTCTTATACCCTTCGTCTGTCACGGCTTTTACCTATCCTGGACCAGGACAGACTGGCCAAAACCGGTCGGCACAGTGCGAAACGTTTGTCTTTGGACGACTGCGATCCTCTCCCTAATATCGCACAAGGAGTTCCGCTTTATCCAGCCGCTTTTACCTATCTTCCATATTCTAGCTGCTGGTTCTTTGATACAGCTGAGCAAGCAAGCCAGAACCGAGCCTGAAGAGAAGCCCAATGCGACCGCAAGATCAATCAGGCCAAGATACTTCTGGCTCATATGCCTGCTTAACGTACCAGCAGTTATAATCTTCAACCTGGTACATATGCGTGGACAAGTTGATGTCACTCGCTACCTGCATAATCTGCCCGCGGGTCGGATACGCAGTCTAGGGTTCCTCATGCCTTGTCATTCTACACCTTGGCAAAGTCACCTGCATCTTCCAGAGCTAGAACAAGAGGGTACAGAGAGTGGATATGGTGGCAGACTATGGGCTTTGACTTGCGAGCCGCCGCTCAAGTAGGTCTTTCCTGCGGTTATCAAAGGCAATGCCTGATCCTGCCTTGTAACCTTACAGCGGAGATGCCCTGGCATACAGAGACGAGACTGATGTCTTCTATTCGGACCCTCACGTCTTCTTGAAACGTCAGTTCCCAGCCAAGGTAAACCCGTCTTTCCCGTCAAACGCGGCCTTTCGTTTCAGCGAAGATAAGACCCGCAAGTATGCGTGGCCTTCTCATCTGGTCGTCTTCGATGTACTCCTCCGAACGATGTCTAGTGAATCGAACCGGACATTCTCGCAAGTCTTGGCCAAGAAAGGCTATATCGAGTCCAAGCGGATATGGAATTCATGGTTGCATGAAGATCCGAATCGAGCTGGAGATATAGTTGTATTCGAGCACTCTAGCCTGTTGTCTTGATGCGAGTGAAAAGTAGAACATAGAGGACTTCACCGCCAGCTCGCCGCTTGAGCACGATCTGTCAAAGCGAGATCAGCTCAGCGTCTGCCACTTTGTGCAGAGAGCGGATACTTTGCCATCGATGCCCAGAATTTGCATGCGCGCTATGATAGCAGCCGGCTTGTTTTGCTGGATAGCGACAAGATAGAATCGACCGTTCGGCGCCAAAAGATCCTGTGCTCATAGTCTTGGTCAGAGGGAATGTACGCACTAAGCTCTAATGAGTACTTACAGGCACTGCTTCGAGCAGCAAACGAGTGCTCGTCATACCTTCGAGACCTCCAGCCCAGGCAGCCGAAATGCTAGCATCTAGTTGACCTTGTTGCTCTTCCTCGTCTTCGGTCGGGACGTAGGGAGGGTTAAAGATCAATACGTCTACGGCATTGTTGAGGCGAGGCAGAAAAGGGTAATGAAGGGAAGTAAGGACTGGCGATAAGGAGACCTGGGCAAAATCGTGAGCGGCGTCTAAAAGAGCGAGCTAATAAGCATACGTTGTTCTGAAGACCAGTTTTATGTGTTGCCGTAGCAGCTCTCTCGTTGATGTCCGTACATAGGTAGACTGCCCTATCAAGCATTAGTTGCTATACCGCACGAGATGCTTCAGTGCAGCCTGACCAGCGGAAGGACCAAGCATCTTTGCAAGGAAAGCGGAAACACAGCCAGAACCGGATCTTGGAAGAACACAAATATCAATACGCCGTCAAAAGTCTTGACGCGCTTGCAGCGTACCCGATTTCTAGGCAGACATTGGGTTTCATAGCAGAGAGAACTTCTTGGTCCGCCTCCAATGCATCAAGTAAGATGAATGTATCCTCTGGGTGCGAGAAGTGCAGAAACAAACGCGCGTCGGATCATGATGTTTTCGGATTACTGGCTCGCAAGAGTCGCAAGCATACCGGCGGGATCATAGACGTGTTCAAGATCTTCTTTCGTGAGATGCGAGGTGTCGGGCGTAGGTAGCATATGTGCTGAGAAGGATGTATTGGTAGAAGGTGAAGCCATGAAGCTATACAACAAATCAAGAAACAGGCTGTCCCAGGTGTATAGTTATTACAATAGGAAGTATGCTTTGTTCAACGCAATACGATCCAGCACATCACGCTAATCCCTCCTCTTCTTCGGCATCAATCGATTTCTTGATCTTGAGCAGCATATCAGTCTTCCAGTTATCCAGGTGTGTCAATCTATCGTACTCTTGTACGTGCATTGTGCTGGAAAGCCAGATTAGTCAGGGTTCGCAGACTGGCTCTGCAGGAATGGTACTCACAAAGTCTCGGCATCGTTCGCATCCACTGCGTCTGTAATACCCTTCAGGAACTTGTACTCCCGCGTCGTTGCAAAGTTGCTATCTTGCTGCGTGTATTGCTCAATAGCTTGATGCGCCGAGACGATATCCTGAGCCAGTCTTTGTATCAGCCTGTCTGAAACGGCACAACCGAACAGAAGAAGGCTTACACCAGTGCACAGATGACAGATACCTGCTTTCAAGTAGAAATCCTTGACGGAGAACCGCGTTAAAGGGCTCGATAAGCTTGCGACGGCGATCTATGAATAAGGCTTCCGTCAGAAGGCGTAATACCTGGCTGAGAAGATGTCACGGACCTGTTCGTATCTCTGAATGGCTTTCTGGTAGTGTCCCAATGTAGCTCCCAAGTCCGCTGCCTCTTTGTACATAGCATTGGCCGTTCTGTGTTGGTCACGTCAGCAATGGATACAAAGGACTGTTGCGTAGCGACATACGCTGTAGCATCTTCAGATGCATACCAGTCTCCGGCTCGCTCATACGAGTCCATCGCTTGTTGGAGGTCGGTACCGCCTTGCTGGTGGATCTGGGCGACTTCCTCTGTTCGCCATAGTATGTCAGACATAGTACAGATGTGTTGGCAGCACACGCGACCCACTCTCTCTGTCTGCAGCTTGTCTGAAGCGACCCCGTTCCAGTAGGATCTCGATAGTCCGCTTCAAGCTCGCGACGGCGACTGGACATCATAGATCATCAGTATGTATCCATTCATGGTCTATGCGACCACGCGCACGCTCAGGATGGCTCTTCTTGTAGCTCTTGCTTGCGTTCCAGAAGTCCGAGGCCGCGCCGTCCTTGTCCTGGGCCTTCAAGCTCATCTCTGCAGCTTTACAGAATGCGTCGCCGCTCTCTTTCCATCTTGATTCGAGCTTGAAAGCGTTGGCTGCGCCTTGGTAGAGATCGTGCGCTTCGTCCCACTTGTCGCTGCTCTTGCCAAAACTGAAGAACCCGCTGCTGCTGTTTGCCTTTTTGTCGGCCGATGCAAGTAGTGACTGCGCTGTAGACATGGCTGCTAATGCTGTTCTTGACGCGATAGGTTGGTCAAGTTCGACCGGTTCAAAGGGGCATCATATGAGCATGGCAAAGCCAGCGTATTCAATACTCGTATGAAGTCCCCAGAGCTGTCATCTGATATCTGTACTTTCATACGGTCATGCTTGCGAGCCACGGCAGATGTCTATCCACACCACGTCATGCCTGGCCTGCCTGTGCTTCTTTGGCGAGGTGCCTCTGTCGTTCCTCGAACGCAGCCTGCTCATCAGCATCTAGTCCACCTTGTTGGTGTATCCTCTGCTGTTGCTTCCGCAGCGCGTCCTCCTTGAGCTTCTCTTCGTTGGCAGCATCGTCGACCAGCGCTTCTATCTGTTCCTTCTTGATTGCATCATCTTCAGTCGCACCATCCTCTACTACCTTCTTAAGTCGGTTGATAACTCTCTCTTTCTTCTCCTCCCGCTCTTCCGGCGTGACGACTATGGGCTGATCAGCCAATGCCGCTTGCGCATCGTGTTCTTTCTTCTTGATGTTCTCCTTCAGTCTAACCTCATTATCGTCTATCTGCGCAAGCCTAACGTTCGCGGCCCCAGCCTTCTCTTCAGTATCCTTCAGAGCTTCCGTCTTCACTGCGTCTTCTTTGTCGGAAGGCGTAGGCGCTGCTTCTTCAAGCGGTATTTGTGCTTCCTTCTCTCTATCTTCATCTTGCTTCTCCTTCATCTGTTCTACCACCAGCTTAGCCGGCAGTTCCGGACCAGGAACCTGAGTAGGTTCAGTCTCCTTCGCAGGGTCGTCAACGACAGCTTCCCCTTTACCATCAGCAGCTGCGTCCTTCTCTGCATGCTCCTTCTCAGCTTCAACATGTGCTGCGCTGGCTTGCGAGAAGAGCTCAGCGTCGCCAACAACGCTCTTCGGTGCCGGAGGAGGGTCGTTCTTATCCATTGCGAATGCATCTTTGCCAGGCTCGATGACTTCACTGACAACAGAGAGTGTCTCGGCTTCATGCGCTTCGCCAGGAAGGACCGGCTTGCTCGGCGTCGGATGAGGCACGTTATCGTAGTCTGCATAATGCGCATGGAAGTCGTTACTGTAAATGCAGGACGAATCAGCAATGCTTGAGACCAGGTGACATAAACTCTGCCTACCACGAGAAATCCCAGTTCTTGAGCCACTTCGAGTCTTCACAATCGCTCTTTGTCCATTTCCCTGCGTAGGCCAACGGACTCCAATGGACATACGACCACAATGCGAGAATCAGGATGATCGCGCCAATTTGCACTCTGAATTTAGGTTTCAATGCGGATGTAGCCAGGTCAAAGACGGATGCGAAGAGGAGGACGCTGAAATATAAAGCGGGAAAGTAGTGATGTAGGAAGAGCTGACGATTCATGATGAAGAAAGGGAAATAGTGCAGCGCCCAGCCGACAAAGAGGAAGCCGCAGAGCCGGTCGTAGAAGGAGACCGTGGCTATGCCAGAATGTGTCAGCTGAATCAATGGCAGGCAAAGATCGTGCCCACTATTATGCAGATCCTTGTACCCTCGCTTAGCTCGCAAGATGATAAAGCCTCGAGTAGCTACGTAGAGGATGACTGAAAGCGAGGATAACCACCAGACTACCGGGTTACCGATAAGGTAGATCTGTCGATGGTCCTTGACCCAAAAGCTGTGGTAGATTCTCAGCAATCTACACACTCTGGCAATAGGGGTGATCTTACTTGATGCCGCGACGAAGATACGGCCAGTCCTGCGGGCGCGAATCGTAGGCGTGTCTTTCGGTAAGTCCAGCATTCGTGCGCCCTGTATTCAAGCAATCGCGTCAATGAGAGCGCCTTGTATATGCGACTATATAGGGCTTACACATGACGCCTTGTAGCTCGATAAACTTGCTGAAAAAGCCCGGCTTGCGATAATTGAGCATCTCGGCTTTGGGAGGCACTGTGTTGAAGACGAGATCAGATCAACAAAGTCCTTTGTAGAGCTTGTCTGACAGCTTACTGTGCGGATGCGTGTTAGTCTCTACATACCAGATGGTATTCTCCCTGGTTGGGTTCTTATTACATGTCACTTCCTGCTGTTCGAAGCCCCATTCTGGGAGCTTGACTTTATGACTGAACAGGTAACAGCCCGTAAGGACGTGTCTCAATCTGAACTTTGTCCTCAGCGCTCTCAGTCTCTTCTTGCTCTTCCTATCGCGTCCATCACTTTCTGGAATCGCAAATTCAATCTGGAAGTTATCGTTTGCATCGCCGTCAAAGTCAGGGAAACCGTACGCCGATACTTCATTTTGGAAATCTACTTCGGAGACGATGGGCCGGATATCGTGAGAGTGAAGCTTCTTGCCTGTGCTGGGATGGTGGATCCGGATAAAAGACTTGTCGGTGATATATGTCAAGTCGGAGGACTTGGTAGGGTCGTTCTCTTTGCCGAAACTTTGGGTCTCGTTGAGCACGATCCAATCGTTGTTATCATCGCGATGGGGGTAGAGAGTAATCTGTTGTTCTGGAAGTACATTTTAGCTATAAGTTCAGCGTTCAGCGAGTGTGCCACTCACGCTTGCTTCCTCCTGGGTAATTGTGAGGATGCGAATGCAGATATCCACCTTGAGTGTTGAGGTGCTTGATGGTGATCCTCGAGCCAAGCACAACGTCTGGAGTCAGGATGCCATTAGCACAATAGTAATTAGGTCTGGCGAGCATTTCCTCACCCGCATAGGTATCTGCCATTCCATGTCCGACCAAAGTATGCTGAAACTCCGAGCTCATGAAGCCATCTCCATCTCCTGAATGGCTAAGAACCATAAAGTGTACTTTGAACCAAAACATATAGACACTGAGCGGCACTGCAATAAGGCATATAGCTCTCGCTACGAAATGCCTGAAGAGGATCTTCATGGGTACCCTTGTATCTCCAAGGATAGACCAGAGTTGTTCCAGAGTCGCCAGTCCAACAGTTGCGATAGTGAACAATCCTACCCATTTGCATGAGAATGTAGCTCCGAGACTTAGGCCTGTGAGGGCTAGCCAAGACCACCATGTCACGCTAAAGGGACCTTGATGTGACGATCCTGCTTTTTTCCCATCTTCAGCTGAGAAGCCGACCCAGAAGAAGGTAGTCAAGCTAGTGAAGAACAAGAGAGGGGAGTCGAGGAGGATCAACCGGGATTGGGTGATCAAGCCGTTCTCGAAAGTCAGGAGAAGGGAGGCTAGGAGGGCTGTCGCCGGTCGACATCCTAGAGAGCGGAGTGTGAGATAGCCGAGAGGGATAAGAGCTATTCCTAACGATGCTGGTAGCAGTCGCATGGCGATGTAAGGTACGTGATCGGGTCCATACTCTCTGGAATACGATAGGTCAACAATCTTGTCCGGTAGCCAGCGTGTATAATTGCTTGTACGCACTTTCCAATATCCTTAAAGTCGAAGTTCCCGCGAAAGCCTGCAAACCATGCTGCGAAGGTGAGGAGGAGCTTGGCCAACGGAGGGTGGACATCCATAAAGAACTTTTGCTTGATGTACTTTGTCGCGAATCCTGTACCACATACGCATGTAAGCCAAACGCGAAGTGCTGCAAGAGGTAGGCGTTCCTGACCTCCGAAATGCACCTCGTCAAATACGACACTTGTTGGCCTATCGAGCCTCCAGAGCCTGATGACGCTTGCCAGTACAGTGACCAGAAGCAGAAGCTTGAACTCTCCAGGCCCTACGACTCCCAGTCCACCGCCATAATCCCTCAGCGGTCCGCGAGCGTCTTTAGCAGCAGCACCAGCAGCGGCACTGCCAGCTTGCTTGCCAGGTCGCCCGCCTTTTCCTTTGTCGACGTATTGTCCGGAGGTGATCCAGCCAGATGTGCTGGTGCTATGTCCATGTTGATGCGCTGGGACGGTCGACCCAAATGGCCTCGAAGTCGCGCTGGCGCCGCCGTACAAAGGCGCATCGTTCGCCGCTGGTGCTGATGCTGATGCTGATGCTGATGTTGATAGTAGCTGCTGCTGTTTGTCCTTGTCCTTGTCGCTGTCGTAGTCGATAACTTCTCTCCCATTTCCTGCGACTTGCTGGCTGCTCACCGCCGTGGTCGCTGCTCCCTTGCGAGCTCGCGCGCTCGTCAGCGAGGCCATCGGGCAGTCGCCGTATTGAGCGGTATGCAGTAGTACGTGTACTGCTTTGATTTGAATTTCAAGACTTTGTTTACTCGAAGTCAATCATGCCCTTGAAATCAGGTCTACAGCTTTCAACACTTTCTACCCCAACTCCAACAGATGGTCTAAGCAAGAAGACGGCTGCTTCAAAGTCGAATAGAGCCTGGTATATACATCATACGTCTTATGATAAGCGCCTGCTGCAACTGCTGATAGACAGCTTTGGACTCCGTGACCAAGAAGTTGGAGCAAGGAACCGGAGTACAAAACTGGACGATAGGCAGAGGGGAAAATGCTGAATACAGGAGCTACGTAACCATTCCTCCCTTCCTTCTCTATCTTTCATCTCATTGTAGTCCATGGCTGCCCGTCTACCTCGCGCTACCTCTTCGCTCGCATGCCCTTTGTCTCATTCTAAACCCTCATCATCGTCATCATCAGCTTCGAAATGGTCAAGGTCGCACGCTATTCTCTCCTCGCATCCCCAGTCATACTCCGGTAGCAGGAAGACACGGTATGGCGCTCTTGCTGGATTTCTTCTGGTTGGCGCCGGAGGAGCCGGTCTACTGTCATCCACCTACGTCGACAGCGAAACAGAGTCACAGCAAACAGCAAGGCTCGCATCTGCATACACATACAACGTCAACAGATCCCATGACCCGCTCGATATACTAGACCCCGACGTCCTCTCCGCTTCGACTGCCCACCTCCGGAGTCTACCTCTTTCCCAGCTCTTCAGAGCATATCTCGTCTTCCTCACTAGCCAGAGCTCGTTAATCGTAGATATAGCGCCGTCTGCAGTAAGTGCATTCGAGAAGATCAGGGATACTCTGCCTTTTGGCGCGGGACAAGCTATTTGGCATACTTTCCTCTGGGTGAGCGCATTGTCTGATACTCGCAGTCGGACTTCGTAGATTGACTTTCGATCGTATACAGTCTATGCGACACACCTTCTTCGCGCAATTCGTAGCGGGAGAAAGCGTAACAGAGACATACCCTTTGCTCGAAAGACTATACAGCGAGACTCACACTGGAGCCATGCTGAACTGGTCAGCGGAAGCCGAGCACGCGACACTATCAGCTGAAGAGAGTGAAAGCGAGCAGAGCATGGTGCTGCAGCCAGCGATGGGAGAATTAAGGAGAGCTGTACTTGCAGCTGCTGATTTCAGGAAGGAACAGCAGGTAAAACCTACCACGCTGGCTATCAAACGTGAGTCTGAACTCAAGTCTTGACAAAGGGTCCATGCTGACTTGTATACTAGTCACTGGCCTGGTGAAAGACCCAGCTGTCTTCCAGCGGAGTACAGAAGCTATCCTCTCATCGACCGCCAACGCTCGCGGGCAGATCGATACTACAACGCTCGTTCCACCTTCTCCACTCCTCACACCAGCAGACGTAGCCACCCTGAACGGCCTGCACGAGTATCTACGCACATTGTGCTCTGTCGCGCAAGAACGCGGTCTCCGGATAGTATTCGATGCTGAACAATCGTGGTTCCAGCCTTCACTAGATCGACTCGTCACTTCCCTGTCCCGCGAATTCAACAAGCCTAGTTCGTACGGCTTACCTGTTGTCTATAATACCTACCAAGCGAATCTACAAGGCTGCGAAGCTGCTCTCCGTCGAGATCTAGCGGACTCGAGGCAGCACGGCTACAATCTCGGCATCAAGCTCGTTCGGGGGGCATATGTAGTTTCTGAAAATGCACACGCCGTCAAGCGGAAACAAGAGTCGAAAGTCTGGAACAACAAGCAAGAGACGGATAAATGCTTCGATACCTGTTCAGCTATCATCCTCGATGAGATCGATCAGACTATCATCGCGGAGAAAAAGGATAGTCCAGCCGTTATCTTCGCAACCCATAATGCAGGAAGTGTCAAGAGGAGCATCGAGCAGCTCAGAACCAGGAACCTGGTGAGGAATGAAGGAGACCATCTTGTCGTGGATGACAGGATCAGGGGAAGAGTCGCGTACGCTCAGCTGTTAGGTTAGGCGTTTTCTGGTCTTGTCAGCGTATAGCA
Organism: Erythrobasidium yunnanense; assembly: GCA_001600175.1. Lineage (NCBI taxonomy): Eukaryota > Fungi > Basidiomycota > Cystobasidiomycetes > Erythrobasidiales > Erythrobasidiaceae > Erythrobasidium > Erythrobasidium yunnanense. Next base: position 2,229,923 of record BCJC01000003.1, read on the forward strand.
AAGCCATACTGACTGTTAATGGACTCCAGCCATGGCAGACAGTCTGACAGCAGCTATGTCGACCCTCTTCCCGCCATCGCAAGCAGGCCAGGATGCCACTCCCATCAACAGTCTTTACGTACCGTATGGCAAGATTGGAGAGGTGCTGCCATACCTCGTCAGGCGGTGAGTACATATGTTCTATCGATGTTTCCGCAGAGCTGATAAATCCTGCGTCGCCTAGTGCTCAAGAGAACAAGTCTATCTTGCAAGGATCGGATGGATCAGGTCGAGGTGGAGCGGCCGCACAGCGACGTGCTATAGGTCGTGAAATCCGAAGGAGGGCGTTCGGATTCGCTTCTTAATTTATTCGTGGTATCGGCTTATGCAGTCTGCTTTCTGCTACAATCGTTACATGCACTTTGTACCATATGCACTGCTATCTGACTCATGTCATTGTAATACACGCATCGCCAAGTTTCCTCGTCTATAGCTTCGCCTTGGAACCGCCATATTTGCTTTGTTCGCGAGCTTTAGCTTCATCTCGCCGTACTTGTGCCAACTATACAAGGGCCTGCTTAGCCACTTGACGGTCTTACCGTGACTCATGCTAGACTTACCTTCAAGAGAGCATACATTGATTGCAAGCGGGGCATCTCGTACCCTCTACTTCGAGCGATCTTGACTGGATTGCCCAAGATCACTTCCAATTCCATAGGCCGACCCCCTTCCCAGTCGAGGAGCATAGAAGGTTTTCCAGCTGTATTTCTGTGGATGCGATACCGGAGTCAGCGGCAAAGGCTCGGCACTGCTGATGTTGTGCGAACCTTTCTGAGCTCGTCAGTATAGCGTCGGCAGTCGCCAACTTCTTGGGAAAGGGCCGTCCAAGAACTTTGGGAGCTGTCTCAAGCACTTCGATCATGCATGCTCGCAAATGCTCCCGAGTTTCAGGATCCAGGCTCATAGCTGCATTGCCTGTGCCGCCAGATAGCACACTCGAAGGGTTCATAGATCCACTGTAAGTCAATTTGTGCGTTAGTTACCTTCACATGGGATCGAGATAGTTGTTCTCGACATACTTGATCTGGTACAAGGCGAAGGGAGATGTAGAGTATAAGTGCTTCGGTTCCACAACTTAGACCAATTGAAAATAGGCTCACCGCTATCTTATGCCAGCGCACGAGCTGCAGACCCTTCTCATCGTAGGATTCGGCGTCTCTGATACCTCCCGCTTTGAGCAGGCTAACGAGCTTCTCCGTGCTTTCTGTACTTGTTCTCTCCAACTCACTATCATCTTTACTCGACTTGGCGTGTGCTGCACTGCGTATATATGGACCTATGCTGATCCGCGTCCATCGGTTCTGCACTATTTTGCCTTGCGATACTTGCGCAGCACTGATGACGGTGACTGCACTGAGAATAGGCGTATTCGGAAAACGCATTCGGTGCGGTTCTTCCACTCCCACCCCGTTTTGTATCAGAACGATGCTGGACCTTGAGGGCGTCACGACAGCTTTGATGAGCTCGGAATCATCGGTTACATCAGGTAGAGCTTTCGTAGTTACAACTACATAGTCGTATTGCTGCTGCGAAGCTTCTTGCACCGAGGCGTAGACCCCGTAAGGCGTGAAATGGTATGCGCCAAAAGTATGTGTTTCCATATCGAAGCCATGTTGCTTGACCGTAGCATAGTTGGAACGACAGACTACAGAGACCAGCACAGGAGGGCCGCTCTTGGGATTAGGTTGATGCAGCCGGCTTCCATAGAACGCGCCCACGGCACCAGAGCCGACTTTGCACACATTATCATCGTTATTGCTAGAATCAGAGCTAAATTGTGGTAGTCTCGCGCACCGATGAGGACATGAGTGGCGTCTTTCGTTGTTTCCGGCATTAGAGCACAGACAAGCCGCAGGTAACCGATATAAAGGGAGCGATCAGAGACTGACTAATGTTGCCTTCTTTCATAATGCTACACTAAAAAGTCCTTGTTTACAACAACACGCGATTAGAAAAGTCCTTACAGCTTAACATCGCTTAAGCGGCCCATACTTGTACGTTTCTGTTCTGAAGACTCTGACCTCTTATCCTCCCCAGTATTAGTGACGTCGCCGGCTGATGGACTGATACCTTGGCTCGGCTCGCTTGCCCAGACGGAAGCCGTATTTTCGACTTCGGGAATCGGTACCACAGCAATGCTAGAGCTGGAAGGTGTGACATTAGTCCCTGCTGATGGGTATAGTCCAGCTTCTTGTGATGGGTTCTTCGCAACGCCTCCGCTGGGACGCCTGAAGAAGCTCCCGAAGGCGGAGGGACGTGCCTCTGCTGACACAGTCGCTGGAGGAGGAGGAGTAGTAGTTTGCGAACTTGATGAACCGGTATGTGCAGTAGTTGATGGCGAGGCGGCTGTCGCAAAAGGAGAGCGGAATCCCGTAAAGAAGGACGCCCGTTGCGGTGCTGGCTTCTGCGGCGTAAGATCATTGTCGTCATCGTTAACGGAAGACAGACTGCCTATCGAATCGACCGAAGAACGCTTTGCCGTCGCTTCCAAATTGGCGGTCGGTGAAGCGGGTGAGAGGGAAGAGCTTGCAGCAGGGGTAGCGAGAAGCGAAGATCTCGGCTTCGCGATCTTTGACCCAAGGAAAGAGCTGAAGGTACTTGCTAAACTTGCGGCACGAGTGGAAACTTCTGCTGCACCAGCCATCACTGCGATAGAATCGCCTTTAGGCCTGTTCCAACGCTCCTATACAGTAGGAAAGAGACCTACCGTGAGTCGATAAAAGCTGCCTGTTCATCTCTTCCATGTCCTTAAGCGCTTGCTCATCAGGCGACAGCTGCTCCTTCTGTTTCTGCTGCTCTTTCTCCCGCCTCTCCCGAAAGTCTGCCTGTCGTTTGGCTAGATCGGCTTTGATGGAGGAGTAGGCTTTCCAGACTCCTTCTGAACCGCTAGCTAGCCCTTTCGAGATCGCTTCTTGGGTAGGTCCCAGCTTCTCGTCCAAATGAAGGTCGTGCAGTCCATTGACTAGTCGAATCCCCACATCTTCGACTAGGGTCGCTTGCCCTTCGCACGGATGCCTGAAGTGACGACTTCAGCCAATAAATACTCGTCAACAGCACTATTGGACGCACCTCGGCTCGACTAGATCGAATATGACAGGATCGGTGTGCTGATCCCACAGCTGGTATGCTGGCGACTTCCTGAATCCAGCCACCCAGGCTTCGTTGAAGCTTGACAAACCCGTCGGATCGCTCGAATTGATGAGCACGTTGCCCATCTTGCCCTTCTCGAGGAATTCTACAAATTTCATAGCCGATAGAGCCGAGCAGATGTATTCTTCGAACTTTGACCGTAGCCAGTCGTCTGAACCTTTAAAGCCCATACCAACGGGCCGGTGGGGATCGGAAGGATTCCAGGTAGATTCGATGATGCGGACAATCTGGGAAAACCATTTCAGCATACAAGCAGGCTTGTACTGCTGTAAGCCACTGACATCATCCATCCACTTTCTGTCGGCAGACGTTAGATGCACCAGGCTGGCGATCTTAGGGTCTAGATACTCGATATTTGCGGTCTCTATCTGCACTATGGTGTGAGCTATACAGCGCAGTGTTCGAGGTAAAGGACGCACATTGACCAACACATCTATCGGGCAATCCTTCTGAGCCTGGAAGATGCTATTTGTGGTTCCCACGAGATATGACTTGGCCTGTAACAAGTCCATTTGTTGCAGTGTGAGATAGGGTTGGAAGAAGGCGTCCTGTAGGGACAGAATAAACATACGAACTTCAGTCTTGTCCCACCCTCGGAAAGGAATGAAACGCTACCTTGCCAAATAGGTTCAGCGGCAGACCGAGATAGGTTAAGAGAGATTTGCGATCACTGGTCTTAAGAGAGCTTGCTTTCGAGACCATTTGAGAGCGCGAATCCAGTAGCGGCGAAGCTGCATCTTCCAGATTAAGCAGAAGCACTGAGCATACATACATGTCAGCGGCATTCGATAGCCGAAGAAGCAGCTCTGTGCCTACAAGGTACCAAGGATACGAGAGAGTATTGAAAAGAACACAACCGTTCAACTTGCGAACCCCATAGCATCACCTGAAGGCGCACGACTTAGTTTTGCGCATTCTGCAGAAAGTCGAATCTAGCTTACCTTCCGCTGTAGCAAGAGAAGCTTGAAGAGAATGAGCGTCTGTAATCGAAACTTCCAGACCAGCTCGCGCAGCGACATGCCCATGTAAATGGCTGCTTCTCCCGTCTGTTCTTGATCGCGAAGAGCGAGTTCAAGGCTAGAATAGAAGTGTTCGAGGATGAGAGTATCTTCAAAGTCCCTCTGGGCGAAGAAGGTTCGCGTAATTACTCCCAGCTTGTCGCGAATCGGGCCGAAGACAGGCTTGTTGGCTAGGACAACGACCGCTTTTTGCACGGTCGAGCGTGTGATGTCTGATGTCTTTTTCAAGAGGGTGTCGGCGCGCAGCTGGCGGACGCAAGATATGCCGTATATCGTTGAGCTCGATATCCTTGGCAGATAGAGGTGGAAGCAAGAATAGTCTTCTTCGCGCTAGAGCGAGACTGGTGTAAGTGCATAAGAATATTCAGACTATGAGACTAATTACCATATGTGCCCCGTCAGGAAGAGCGAGAAAAGGTAGGTTCTTGACGATATCCTCGTCCTTCTTGAGCTCTGGAGGATAGGAATACTCGACGATAGGACCAAATGTATGGTGAAAGGCGACCAGGCAGACTCCATGGACTATAGTAGGCTTAACTTCATCATTCACGTCCGTTGATGAGGTACGCGAGCCTTGCGAAGCCACGCTACTCCGATGCGTTGGTACAGCCAACGACGCCGGCTCGAGCGATTCCGCACCATCTGCTAGAGACGTGTTGTCCTCATAAAGTACTTTTGAAGCTGATGGCTGCTGAGTTACGGCCGAAACAGCCATTTTGGCATCAGGCGCGATGACGGTACTGATAGTTTGATCTGGCTCGCCGAGTACGTCTTGAGTCGGACTATCGTTCGCACTCGATATCTTGCTAGGCTCCTGGTCGTCTGAGGACTTGCGACTGTCATTGTCAATGCTGATCGCTTGCTCGTCGGGCGCTAGATTCTGTTTGATATGTCGCGCAGTTTCGTATCGCTGCTTGGGTATATGCGCTACGACCCGGTCATCTTTCGCGACTGCCACTTGAGCGTCCTTGGTGTCTTCATGCCCAACTCCGACTTCGACATCTTCGAAATTGTCTGAAGAGTCGCCGCCGCTATCGCGTCCAGTCACCGCTGTACTAGTTTCATCATTGGGCGAAACTGGCGGTTCGCTTTCTGCCTCAACCGCGAACATGAAGTACGACGCATTGGTGTTGAAAGAAGCCGGCGCATAGGATTGGTTGTCGGTGTCACAGGAAACGAGTGCAATGCTTTGACAAGGAGGAACAACCTTCTATATATGCCTTCAAGCTTTCTACGTGAATCAGATAGGCTTGTTGACCCGGCCCATCTTTGGCTCTCACTGAGACGAGCCCTCAGTTGACCGCGTTTGGGCAATAATGTTATCTCCTGTACTGTCAAAGGTGACGTTTCCAGGCTTGTCCAACGCGCGTCCGCAGAACTTTGTATGCAGGCCTGTCACCACTAGCTTGCCGCTCTCCGCGCTGTAGATCTTGGTTTCGGTATACGCGAGATTCCTGCCCAGATTGAGTACCTGTTGAGCACTATTAGGATTGGATCATCTGGCGAACAGCATTGCCATTGCGCACTTGGCCTTCCATTCGGATGACATCGCCCTCTTTGCCTGCACCGCGGATGAAGCTGTTGTATGGAGAGACACTCATGAGCAAAATACTGCTGTAGGAAGACTGTGTTCACGAGCGTTGTATGGATATCAGTCGAAGGTCCAGATGAAGCCAGCCCTTGGCTTGAAAGAGCGAGAGATCCGACGGTATCGACCAAGCTACATAGCAGGCCACCATGTACGTCTCCGGAGCGGTTGACCTGCTGTTTCGAGATCGTCATCGATGCCTCGACGAAACCTGGGCTGGCTTTGACGATTTCGAGCTGTCAACAAGCATGAGAAGGAGGATAGATACTGTCAGGTGCGGAGTCATGGTACATTCGACATGGTCAAGGTGTTGAAGCCCTAGAAGATCCAGCATACAGTGACGGGATGAGCCTTGAGGCAGTTTGCAGGAGATATGCCAGCAGGCTGGGTCGGAAAACATACATCGCGACTCAGATAGTCCTTCCAGACGTCTTGAACATACTTCAGGCAGGCAGTCATTGAGGGTTTTCGAAAATCGATGTCAGCGGAAGCAAAGGCCATTGATAAATCGTTGGTAGGAAATGACAGCGTCGAACAGCATATCGTACACCGCTTGAATACAGGTAGTTTGAGAACGGATAGCTCTAATCAGTCAGATTCGGAGGGTGGTTCATAGCTATGTCGATCTGCCAAGTCTTTCCCGCGTAAGCGCTCCCAAAATTCCCTCTTCAGACACAATACCTATAGCATACGCCCAAGAACTTGCTGCAGCAATGTCTCACGGGAGGGGGTACCCACTTTCGGACCGCATAGACAGTGATGGTCTGTCCTGGAAAGTGGCCGAGAAGATAGTTGTAGTATCGCCGGGCATCCGATGCATCTCTTGTAGTGAAAGAACGGTCGGATTGGTAGCTCATGATCGATTTGGCGTCTGCGTTGCCTGAGACGGAGCGAGCAGGATCCATCTCGTGGGCGAACTGATGACAGAGACTTCAGCTTCAGCTCAAGCTTAAACGTTCAGGATCAATCGGTACGCACGCCTAGAAAGTGTCCGATTTTCGCTCACGTCTGCCGAGTGTATCAGTTGAAAAGCCACGAACGACTTCAGCTTGGAGTTAAAAACCGCTATCGCGGCGATAGCCGTTCATTGTGCTGAAAGGTCGACGATTTCTGACCAATGCTGAAAACGACTTGAGCCTGGGAGTAAAGAACCGCTATCGCGGCGATAGCCGTTCATTGTAGTAAAAGGTCGATGATTTCAAACCAGTGCTGGAAACGGCTTCATAAAGGACTATAAAGAACCGCTATCGCGGCGATAGCCTGTTCAAATGACTTTTCCTTGGACGCAGAGTACTTCTACCACTTCAAAGCCCCCCCCTGAAACAAGCAATAATCTCACCTGAAACACTTCTGCTATTTATTTGAACCAAGCAGCTATCGCTGCACTATGATACCTCCCCTAAACTGAATCACGTGATTTCAAAATTCGGGCCGGCAGATCTGAAACACCCAAAGATCACACTCCGAAACCCATTGAAATGTCATTTAAAAGTATGATTTGCGGCGATAGCCGCTAGCTAATCATGAATAGCATACATATTTCATTTTCAGAGGCGTGCGAAACCCTCTTCAGCCCCTAACTCCTTTCAGCTGACGCCCCTAACTCCTTTCTACCCCTGCACGCGCGTCCAAAGTCTTCAAGATAGTAGAACTACTCTTGGAGCTTGTCCATCAGTCGCAAGTCCCCGCGATAGCGGGAATGTCTTCTTTCAGCTGAACAACTGTTTTTCTGCCGTCACGTCTGCCGCTTCCCTTTCAGCTGAAATCTTCTTTGGTGTTTATGTGAATGAACGGCTATCGCCGCGATAGCGGTTCTGTCATTCAGGCTGAAGTCGATTTCAGCGCTGGTCAGGCAGAAACAGCAAGTTTTCAGCGCAATGAACAAGCATTTCCAGAACTGCACAGAATAGAAGCCGATCTCTGCCAGTTTAGCCTTGATTTCCGATTCGTCGGACCAGGGTGCTGGTCCTTCGCGATCTGGTTTCTGGGACATAATCGACTCGAATGTCCGTGGAGTGCTCAATACGCTGAACGCGAACTTGCCTCCATCTTCAAGAACGCGATGTAACTCTGTCAAAAGTCAGGAAAGTCAGCGATTGCGCTCCAGCTCGGCCCTCACATTAATAGCGTACCTGCAAGAGCTTTCAACGTATCTTGTCCATAGGTCTGAGGCCCTAGATTCCATACAGCATGGGTAAAGGAACGGTCTTGATACGGCATTGCCTGCAGAGGGCGAAGCCAGCGGTCTCAGCCTTGCTCTATCCCTGAATGAGGCGGTCGCTACTCACCTGCATATCTGCCTTCTCCACAGATACCTTTCCATTGTTCAGCTCTGGACGCGCAAGAATCGCTGTGACTGCCTCGTCGTCGAAAGCCAAACACGTTGCTCGCCAATTGCATTGCACCAGACATAGTGGATCATTGAGTCGTAAGAAGCTGCTTGTAGGTCTTGCAGCATGCCCATTTGCGACGTCCAGGATCCTGATCCATGATGAAGTCGCAGGTTCGCGCAGACCGCTGCTGCCCCAGCGTATCATTTCTTCCGCAACATGGCTGGTGATGGCTTCTATTGGTGAGTTATCTGTGTTGGCCATCGTGTCGGTACCATTAGCATGTCGAATTACCAAAACTGAATGCTTTGCGAAGCAGAGGTGAGTCAAGATTTCTAGCGAAGTCAGCGACGAAGGATGCAGCTTTGGCTGAGAGAAGTTTATGTCGTGGACATCGTTTGAGAACAGTCCTTTCGGAAAATAGTAAAATCAACAACATTCCGAAAGAAAGAAAGAAAGAAAGCCTATAAACCGACAAGAAAGCTACTATGACTGGAAGATCGCTGATTACGAGTATAAAGGATAGAAGAGACAACTAACAATAACTTCTTACTACGGCACTTATGACTTTTTGAGCGGGTAAAGGGACAAAAATCGAGTATCGGGGGATAACGTTACTCCAGCTGCGCAGCCTGGTATCCAAGACTGAGTCTCTCGCTGACTTCTGAAAGCAGTGCTCTTCCAAAGCACGTAGCGTGCGCTACTGAGTTCTGATGATGCAGGACAATAGGCCACGAGAAATGATAATAGTTCTCTTCGTCTTTGAACAGATCTTCTGGCCCCACAGGCTGGCTGTTTTCAGGTAGCTTGGGGATGGTGGGAATGACGATGTCGTCTAATTTTGTAGGCTCAATATCGTACGCCATCTTGCCCTTCCGTAGAACTCGAGAGAGGATATCTTCGTCTGTACTCCGCTTGGGAGATACACGACCTGTACTAGTCAGGTCGTCTGGTGAAGACGAGAGTAAGACAGCTTGTGAACTCGGCCATTGCGCATGTATCTTCTCGAGATCGTTTTGTAGCTTCATAAAATTCTGGAGAAAGGCGTCGGAGGGAGGTGAAGACGTTTTGTCGGACGTAGAGGAGCTGCCAGAGGTGGAGAGAGGAGTATGACGGCCTGCTGAGTCTGCGTCACCGCCAGGAGGGGAGAGAGCGCTTGCAGAGGTTGCGAGTAGCCGCGATGCTTGTGTATGTAAATTGCGGGAGAGGTTTGTAGTGAGATGTTGTAGAATGAGCGCTTCCAGCATGCCACTGACGGAGAAAGAGCGAGCAAGGTCAGCGAACACCCAGCACATGTCTGAGCGCTCAAGGACTTACAGCCACGCTACGATGAGGTCCATCACCCTCGGCCCTTCCCTTGCCAAAGTCGCTGACGCTGTGCTTGGTATAGGAGAAGCAGCCATTTTCTCTGCTTTTCCCTTCACGAACGCAAGCAGGCCAAAGATCGATTTCCAGTTCTCCTGATTACAGCCCATCTTCCACCCCGGTGATCCTGGCCTCCCAAGTGATGTACTTGATGATGATGAAGCGGCTGAATCTGTACTTGTGTTGGAAGCTTGCCGAGACCGAACGTTGCCCCCGGCTAGATCTTCGCACCAGAAGGCATAGGCGTATAGCACTACAGCATCTACCTGTTCCACAAGGGCTAGAACAGGTATATGCTGGTTTGTAGCATCTGGACGATACTCCCGCATCTTCTTGTCGCCAGAATGCTTCAACGCTCGGCCTTTCTCACGGCAGCTAATATGTTGTGAGCGGACATCAGCATTGACAATATTGCAGACAGAAGTATGTTGTATCAACGTACGTCGCTGCTATCTTCCGTAACCGCTCTTTCGTCCATTGCGTGGGCTGAAGTGGAGTGGCGGCCGCAGCTGTTGTCGCGAGAGCAGCCGGACTGGGCAGGTTGGAGAGCGGGCTGATATGATCATCGCTAATTGATTTGTTTGTTGCTGCAGGCGCTTGTGCTGAGTATGCCGACGTTGCAGAAGTGCTTGTGCTGCTTGACGAGTCTGACCGCTTCAAGTGGGATCCCCGATGGCCCGACGAGGATGCGATTGAAGAAGCATCGGATGTTGACGAGCTTGCTATTCTACTATCTCTCTCGCGTTGGGGTGAAGTGTCGCGTCGTTGACGCCTGTTTACATCGTAATGTAACAATCAGTAAACTGGACACTTTGTACGCGGGCACGCAAGGAAACGTGACAAGGCTGACTTTGGATCGGATTCGGTCGCGGTACACGACGATGCTGATACTGATGCAGGAACGTCTTGTAGCTTGCGCTTATTGTTGTTGTTGTTGCTGTTGCTCTCTACCGGCGGCGTGACAAAGAGCGCTGGAAGTACGGGACTGACTTGAGGCTGTAGCTTCTTGAGGATCTAGATGGGATACAAGACAGATTAGACATTATATATATACTTTGTAAATGTCATGGAGTCTGCCCACGTCGATGCAGGCTTGCAGATCAAACTGGCTTGCGCTCGAGGACGATGTCGGGTGCCCGCCCAGCTTGGTCGATGTTGCCGATGAAGAAGCTCTTCGCAATCCAGATGTCGACGTTGATGTTGATGTATATGATCCAGAATGACTGCTGCTTCTTGCTGCTCCTCCACTACTGCCGCTGCTACTTGCTCGCAGTCCTGCTACCGCTGGAGCTGGAATAGGCCGGGCAGCCAGCTGGCTCGAAGCCATCGCGCTGCGCTGAAGTTACGCCCGTATCTTTGCTCAATGGATCCGACTTGGCTATTCTACTTGATTGACTGGATGTTATTGCTACTTTGTAATGTTCGGAGAGAGCCCGAGCTCAGCACGACCAAGCCAAGCTGACAATGGGTTGTGATCGGGACAAGAAATGTAGAAGCAGGCAGCGAAGATTGAACAAGATGAAGCAGCTCCCAAGAAGCATGAGTCAAAACTGACGGCTATCCTTCAGCTTCTGTCACAGGACAAATCCACAAAGCCCTACCCCTAAACGCGTGGCGGTATGCGAAGCGAAGTGCAGTATAACCCGCTTGACAGCTGTCAGACAACCTGATCGATTATCGCCTACGTCTAGCTGCCCATCTGCCCGTGTCCAAAGAAGACGCTATACATGTCGTCGGAAGGCATGTATGAGCTGGTAGGTGGCCCCTCAGCGTACCGCGTACTGGGAATGACTGACTTCAGCGCAGGGCAGTCAGAAATATGCTTTAGACCTACGTAGGCAGGCTGTTTGCCAGAAGATCGTTCATCCTCCAGTCGGACATCCCAGGCTGTGTGAACGACTCGACGCCAGTAGGGCGCTGAGAGCCAGGCTGCGAGCTCTGGGATGGTAATAGGTCCAGAAAGGCTTGGAAGAAATCGTCTGATGTGCCATTCGTGAGCTCATTGGCGGGCCATCCACTGACACCCATAGTTTCGGAATTGTCTGCTATCTCCGTCGTTGACATCGGATGTATTGCTTGAAGTACGCCCGATATGACTCTCGAGCTGTTGGATGCTATGTTGCGGGCTGATCCAGAAGGGAGATGAGGTACTATTGACCTCGCCGCTGCGGGGTCTACATCGAAGTAGTCTTTTGCAGCTTGCAGAGCCTCCATTGCTGAAGCAGTGTTCGTAACGCACCGGACCGCATCGTCCGAAGCGAGACGGTCCACAATCATACTTGCCAAGATGACCAGAGCTGCCGAGTGTACATAGTAAAGCTGGGACCCTGTTTGTTGTATACGTTAGTGACAGCGTAGTTTAGATCGAATGGAGCTTACACCATGGACCAGCCATGCCCTCCGACCAGTTCTTAACAATGAGATTTACGAGCTCAATCGCTGAAACACAGCATAACTGGGCACTCGAGACAGCAAGATGCCGATCCAATGACGAGGGCGCAGCAGCCAGAAGATCTCGCGATGCAGAGCCTTGACACAGGTGAAAAAGCATAGGCCGGTGTATCAAGAGCCGTACACTGAGGAAGTGCGCTTGTAGGACTTTTGATTGCTTTTCTAGCTCGCGTTCCCGAACTCGCGAGGTATCGTCTGTCCAGCGGAGATAAAGCGGAATCTGGTCCACCCATCTCTTCATATCCCTGTCGGTGTCCAGTACGGCATGCGCGTCCGGCCAATTTGATAGAGCAGGTGTTGACGAGCTGTAGAGGCTTCGCAAGACACGGATCTGGATGAGAGACAACTTGGATGTCTCGACAGTAAATGAAGATGCCGACGGCTTGCTGTTCGGCTGGGATGGAGCGTCGTCTGCCTGGATGTATTCATCATCAACAGCCAGCGGCATGACATTGGCAGACTCGTCGGGCGACAGAGACGGCGGTAGTCCGAGGGATGTAGATGCAGTAGCTTCGAGAAAGACGACTGCTGCCCAGGCGCGGCGTCTGATCTCGGCCTCGACTGGGTTCAGGCGTGCCAAAGTGGAGGGTAGATGTAGCCCCTGTGCTTGAGCGAATCTGATAGCGTGCCCGATTGTATTCCAGCACAAAGCTGAATGAGGAGTGGATTGTAGATAAAAGCCCTAGCGTTACTTGGTGTCAGCTTTCGGCTTTGCTAAATTGGCCGATATCATTACCATCAATAACAAACATTGTAGAGCCTGGATGCTGTCGGATGCCAGCACCAAAGGGTACATGATGCGTAGACTTCTCTGATAAAACCGCACACCGGCTTCGGAATTGGTATCGTGAGAAGTATTGCCAGTCCGGATTTGACAGGCGATAGCAAAGACCTGAAACAAGAAGGGGTGTCAGACTGGCTCATTCGAGCGTATAACTGCCTAAAGTTCAAGCTACCCACGTGGTTCAGAACCCCCAAGAAATGAATATCTAGAGGCTCGCCGCTGCTGAAGGCGTTGTTGTACTGTCTTTCGAAGGTCGGCCTAAAGTCTAGCTTCATCAGCTGATGCACTTATCGTATACTGGAAGGTCGGCTGCGCACCAATGGAGGATCCGAAATACTGCAAAGAAATGGGCAGATCAGAGGCGGTTCTGCAACTTGAGAAGGTACGACTGACTTGGATGCACGCAATCCTTGTATGTCTGTACAAGACCATCGGCTATTCCTCTGTGCGGTAAAGCGTACCGCTCATGCAAGGCATTATTTTCATGCCATATCAGCGGATTGTCCGAAGGCGTCGCCAGTCCTGATGTCTGATCTGGCCCCTTTTGCGCATCGTCGACCACTCCTGGGAGCCTCTGCACCGCGGCTTCAACTCCGTCAAGCAAAGCACGCGTAGACGAGTTGGCTAGAACGCGTAAGTTTAGTGGATGTCCTGCAAAGTCGTGTGCAGATCAGTACGATAAGACATACGAGTGAATGTCACTGCAGCTCCTGAAAGTGCTGAGCTACTCTGCTCCGCCAATGCATCTTGCCCACGAGGCCCGGCAACTTCGTCGACAAACGAAGCAGCTTTGCTGAGCGCACGGATTTGAGCTTCCAGATGCTCGATATAGTCTGCATCAACATTCTTCTTCCGCGCTGGGTAGACGCAGTCGGCAGCATTGTTCGATTGCGAACATGGAAAGCATGGAGTCATGCCATCGCATTTCAATTTCTTCTGCCTGCAGAGCCCTATTTGCATGACAATGAAGAGTTGAACTTTGCATCAGCATCTGACTGCTCCAAATGTTGGCTTGTAAGTAGGAAAGGCATACCGCAAGCAGCAGCGATGCGTTGTCGCTTTGGCTTTGCTGAGGACTGGCTGGCATCATCACTTGTCAACTGTCCTTTGACAGCTCGCTTCCCGTTCGCATTCTTGGTGCTTTGTACCGGGCTGGCCATAAGCGAGTCTGTCGGAAGCCTATCCGGTCGACCTAAGAAGAGAGACTTTAGGGCGTTGAAGTCGGAAAGTCTGTTGTCAGGAGATTAAGTGTGAAACATAAGCTTCTCAAGGTTCGAAAATGGCCATCTCGGAGAGAAGTAGACGGTGGTGCTTCGGCGAGCGGTCGAGCGGGAGTCTTTTGCGACAGCAATTCATATGCATACCGTTGTCGCTCTACCAGACTCCTCTGCCTTGTATATCGCAAACAAACTTCCCTTCGGCAGGTAGATAGAGTCGGCGCTGGTGCAGGCAGCAAGAGGCAATGCTCGGAAGCCGATATAACAGCTGCCTTGGTCGTGGCGCAACTGCGTGTGAATTGGTTGACATGCCTTTGCAGGTGTCAACTCCCAACTGCAGCGATCTGATCATTGTATTTGGATACACTAGGAGCGACCTGTTTCGCGACCTTTCTCGTAACTACCCAGCCAAAACTTAGGTGTTGATAACATGGGAGAGCGATGGAGTAGATCAAGCTCTGGTCATCCAGGAAGGTTTGTAACCTAAAAAGGTCAACTTCAGCTTAAGAGCACAATGACGCCTGGAACATAGCTCACCTCGGCATGGACAGCTGGAGCGATCTTTGTACAGGACCCCGAAACGCTACGTCTCCGACAACAGAATTTGCAGGCAGTTGCAGGTGTTGTTAACAAAAAGCAGGAAAGACCGTTTCGTTTCCAGGACCAAGAATAGAAAGAAGAAATACTACTGATTAGACGAAAGAGGAGAGATGCTACGTTCATTCGTAGGTTTTGGAAGAGGTGCTTGAGAGATTGTTAGCTATCTTGTGTGGAGGTTATACAAGATAGGGGCGCCAGAGCACAACATGCGAGGTAGGAGATAGAGAATAATCGATCTTGGCTATTGAAAAGTGCTTTAGAGGTAGGAGTAGTTGGGGGCTTGAGGGTAGTCCATTGGGACTGGGGAAGGACCGAAAGACGGGCTGAAAGGTTGCGACATAGCAGGGCTAGCCATGTGAGGTTGCATGTGCTGCGGGAAGTGACCGTAAGGACCAGCACCACGACCCATTGGGCCCTCAGCACCAGCGCCGTAAGCATGAGGGTGAGGAGGCCCTCCATGAGGGCCGTGACCGTAGCCCATTCCTGGACCAGCGTGAGGCGGAGGTCCTCCATATGGCATGCCGTAGTAGGCGCCTGGTCCCATGCCCATTGGGCCGCCGTACATGCCTCCGTGGTGGTATGGTCCACGTCCGTAACCATCGTGGAAACCTTCGCGCTGGATCTTAGACTGGATGCGCTTTCCGTAGGGTGTGTTGCGAATCATAGGTAGAACAGGTCGGATGATGGCAACAAGCTCGGCTCGTTGACCTGGCTCTGCATAGTCCAGGGCAGTCTGGACGACATAGTTTGCGAAGGAATCCCGAAGCATGCGCTCGAGGCGGCTTCTGTCGATAAGTTCGCTGATGAGCGCTTTCCGGCCCTCGAGGTCGGCAACCCGGATGCACTTCTCCACGACATTCGAGGAGAACTTCTGGGCAGAAAGAGCGCACACATTGTTGCGGAACTGGTTGACAATAGCCGTGATGAATCGACTGTCATTGAGATCCAGCACTAAGGACACCACAGATATCAGCTCTGAAGACGGGATTACTCATAGTATATAGGTTCACTCACCATACTGCACGACATAGTTGCCGAAAGGATCGAGAACAAGGGTGAGAGAGTTGTACGTGATCTCGGTGACAAGCTGAATACGCTGGCTCTCTGAAGCATGATCGATGCATCTCTGGAGGACGCAGCATCCGTGTCTGTGGGTTGCGACTTCGATGCAGTTGTTTGCGACCGCGTTGTAGATGAACTGATTGTCCTCGGGAGGGAGAGTGTTGAGGCACTTCTGGATAACGTGATTTCCGTTAAGATCCTTGATGAGCGTCACTACATTCAGATTGAGAGCCATGATGAGGGACTGGACTTGTCGCTGAGTTGAGAGGTAGTCGATCATCTTCTGGACAGCCCGAGTACCGTGCATGTTCAATGAGATGGAGACGAGTTCTCCAGAGATGGACTCGAGAAGAGCGTCTCTCTGCTCATCTGAAGCATGTTCGAGCAGCTTTTGGGAGAGGTAGTTGCCGAACGAATCCGTCATGAGGTCTCCAAACTTGGGGAAGATCTCGTTGAAGATCATATCTCTGTGCTCTGCATTCCCTTCTTCCAGCTTCTTCTGCAGGAATCGGCAACCGTGCTGGTCTTTGCACAGAGCAGCCATGTCGCCTTGCAGATCCTCGAGTCGCAGACCTGCGAATCTGTTGGGCTCGTCTCGCTTCTGACCAGCAGCTCCTGGAGCTCCGCCTGGACCGCCTGGGCCACCAGGTCGTCGCTGTCCAAAAGGACCATATGCATCTCCTCCGTACTGGCCATTGTTGTATCCTCTGTCGAGAGGGTACGGCGAGAAAGTACCATTGAGAGCAGCAAGCTCGTTCGCGTACATGGCAGCTGGCGAAGGTGTTCCATCGGAGAACTTGTGACCTTCCAGGTGTGCGTTGCCATTGTTATTGGCTGCACTAGCTCGCTCCAGACGTTCTCGTTCCCGAATGAGCTGTGCTTTCCTCTTCATCTCCTCTGGAGAGGTAGGTAGGCCAGCAGAAGCTGCTCCTGCTCCGGCACCATTGACGCTGATCTTGCTGCCTGCTGATGTCTCTAGAGATGGCGACGAACGTTCGCTTGCGAGGGATGCACCTGCAACTGTTGTTGCGGCTGTGGACTGGGCTGCACCTGTACCGGAGGAAGCGGCTGAAGTAGGTGTGCCGGTCGTTCCTGCTCGAGGCGGTGGGAGTTGTCTAGATCTAGGAGAAGATGTAGTGGTGCTTTCTACGAGCACGGTTCGGGACCGAGCTGGACCATTTGCGATGGACGAAAAGTCGCCAGAGACACGGCTTCCAGCTGTTGAGGGCGTACCATTTGCAGCAGCACCGTGGCCATTAGCAGCTGCACCGGATGACACAGGGGTGTTGCTTCCGGTAGCGCTCTTCGAGGCAGCAGTATTTGTGCTGTTGTTGTCGGTGAACTGCGGCCATTCGCTCGTTCGACCGCCGGCTTCGTTGCGGAGGAGAGAGTTGCGAGGAGGTGTCTGAGATAGAGGAGCTAGGTCAAGCGCAGCTGAAGAGGCGGAGAGCTGGAATCCAAGCACACTTTGTCAGCCCGACAGAACCTGCATATCACGAAGTGAACTTGGCTCACAATGCCAGGGTAGGAATCCCGTCTGATGAGTACTGGGAACTTGTCATCGTCCGCATTCATCTGCAGGTATCTTCCCCCGTACGTAGAATTGTGGAGCTCGTTGTCCAGGTCGTCATCGAAGAGGAACGTAGACATCTGCTGAGCATCGTTGGTGGTAGCTGAGCCAGTGTTGCTGCCTGCGCGAGCGAGAGCTGCTGCACTCAGTGCGCCTGCAATTCCTGCTCCTCCATTCGCGAGGTTTCCTTTACCAACGCGAGATCCGGGTGCTGGGCGGCTGTTGAGCATAAGTAAAAAGTTCGAGCAGTCAGCAGAGGCTCTCTCGCAGGCTCTTTGTTACATTGCGACCGCTGCTTTCATGTCAACGCACCCATCACGTGACCCAATTGCACCAATTCCTCCATTCTGAGCGCCGTTCTTTGCAGCTTGAGCATTGAGTCTGAGCCTCTCCAGATCTGCCGACAAGCTATCTTCTCTTGGTACTGATCCAATGGCTGGCATTCCACCAGCAGCACTGCCGGTCTGCTGACCGTTCGCAGATCCTGCAACATGTTCGCCAGAGTGTCTCCTTGTGCTAGGCATTGACTTGGCTGATGTCGCACCATTCGAAGCGGCGGCAGCATCGGTTGCGCTTCTGCCGGATCCAATGTCTCCATTGCTGGGAGGGCTAGCTGGAGACGAGCCGTTGGCGCCGCTTCCGCCTGAAGACACAGCGCCTGTGCTGACTGTGTTTGCAGATTGTGGTGCTGCCATCTATATATCAGGACGAGACGATGCGACCGGCACCCGGAAATTGGGTTCAGCGGAGAGAGTAGCGGGAAAGAGGTAGGAATACGCCAAGATAGTCAGTATGATGTACCAATCACTGTAGAGCATGTCCCTAAGCCGTGCGAACATGCCGGGCGGATCTCTTCGCATATGATTTTTGCAGAGATAGGCCAGAGATTTTCGGATGGGACTTTTGAGGGTATGAAGCCAGGGAAGGTAGCTTACCTTTTACTGTGGTAATAGATTGCGGATTGTTGATCGTACAGATTACAGACGTTCGTGAGGACTTTGTCGAGAAATCGTGGTAAGAAGGAAGCCCAAGAAAAAGCGCCTAAGTTGAAAACCGCGAATATGTAAGATAGGGGGAAGCAAGCAAATGTAGCATGTTGAGCTCTTTATCATTGCGACAATGTCCAGCTGACACATAGATACATAGGCAGAGCCGTACAGACTCCGCCGAGAGCAATCAAAGTCAAGACTGCTCGGGCAAGTAGGAAACTTGAACAAGGTTCCTTTGCAGTGTGCTTGAACGCTCACAACAGAACCCCAATTTATAATATCATGTACCGCTAAGTCTATGCTTTTCCTACTTTAATTTGCGATTATCGCGTAAAGAGTATCTTGAAGCAGGCTGCCAATGGGCTCAAAGTAGTCGGGGACCATCATATTAGGATATCATAGGAGACGTGACCTCACCGATCAGCCATGCTGTCACTTGCGAGTCATCGAACACCAGCCGGCGTCGTTTTCGAAATTGAGAAGCTGCTGGTAGCCTTCACCACGCAATGGGTTCCGGCCTTGAGAGGAATGTACTGCAGTCTATGGAATATGTAGCCACCTGTCCTGGCTGGTGCTGGAAAGGCGAATGTCTCGGCGCCATGAGTCATGAGTATTGCCTTTAAGACAGACGCAGACGCCAAACTCCGGATCTAGAGCAGACAGCTAATTTCCGAAACAATCTGAGCATCAGGGACGTTCTGAAGTATCATTTCACACTGGCATCCATGTCAGACTGTCCTGAGGAAGAGTCAGCTTATAAACCTGAGCGCGTTGCCGGACGAAGGTGGAAACCCTGAGGGAAGCGGAGGCGCATCGATTTCCCTGAATGCAGAAATCCTCTGGCATGCCATGTGGTGCATTGCGATCTAGCCTTGCACGCAAGTCCTCGTTGTAATCTCGCATTACGGAGAGCTGCGATATGGGCTTGAAAGTCGCTTGGCTGCCTACGACCCAGATACAGTAGTTGAGCAGTATGTGCAGTATGTGTAGCGAGATTCAGTGCGAGGAGGGAAGCATCATTTCATGTGGACAGACGCCCTTTGCAAGGCCACCAATTCATTCAGGATCAGCCCAGCAAACGTTCGCAGCGTCAAGACGTCGTTCTTGCATCCGTTCCAAGTCTGAGTCGATGTCGTGGCTGTTTGGACCGTCAGCTTCGACGACGCAGTTTGACGAGCTTGTCGGTAAGTAGAGAGCTGAGCCGCGAAAGCGTCAGGTCGCTCCATCTGAACCTTCAAGTACTGGATAGCGAACGCCTAATGCTCATCTTGTGGATTGTCCTCAGACAAAGCGACATCCGAACTGCTCCCTCCAGACAATGACGAGGTCCTCCTGCTCGGGCTGCAATGCTCTGACCTGATCCGAGCCAGAACTATCGAAGCTCCACTGGCGTTGAAGTCTGTTCGCAGACGACTATCGCATAAGAATCCAAACGTACAGATCCTGGCGCTCAACTTTCTCGATATCCTCGTCAAGAACTCCGGCGAGAGCCTCCTACTCGCGGTGGGCAATGGCAAGGATGGTTGGTTGGCTCTTGTAGAAGAGCTATGCCGCAGTGTGAGCTGTCCAACACACTTGTCATGTGCGGACGAAGCTGAGATCCCGCTTATCAACCAGTCCAACCATGACCTACGGCAAAGCGCGACCAAACATCTTCAGAGCTGGGCTCTTGCTTTTCAATCTAGGAGTAGCTCTACAGCTCTGTCAAATAGCGGTCTCGTCCACCTCTATAATCGTCTCCGGTACTCCTTACAATTCCCGCCAGTATCGCAACAACTTACGAGCAGCATGATCTCCTCTATGAGCGCACCTGAATGGGTTGATAGTGATCTATGTCAGCGGTGTAGGACGCCTTTCACAGTGACGAACAGGAAGCATCACTGCAGGAATTGCGGAGGCGTGTTCTGCGGGGAATGTTCAAGCAAGAGGATGAAGCTGGACCACCTGGGAATAGACCAAGAAGTGAGAGTTTGTGATGGATGTCACAAGAAACTATCCATGCCCGGTGGAAAAGCCCAAGGCGGCTCTTCTTCCTCGTTTACGCCCGACTCTAAGTTGGCGCAGAACTCGAGTAAGGTGAACGGAGGCAAATCGCAAGAAGACATAGACTTCGAGAGAGCGATTGCGCTGTCACTAGCCGAGTCTCAACCGCCTTCGCATGCTAGTGCACCGTCACAGCCGACATACGCGCAGGAGCGTTCGCTACCTGGAGTGGGCTATGGATACGGAGCAAGACCCTCAGAACCACCTTCAGCTAGCGATACTTCCTCCATGATGCCCTCGAAACAGCTAGAGGAGGAAGACCCAGACTTGGCAGCAGCCATCCGAGCGTCTCTAGCAGAGATGCCACAACCACACGCTTCTACATCGCAGGCATCAGCTCCTCCGCATCAGCACAGCCAGCAGTCCTCTTCGTACACATACGTTCCGCAAGCATCGACAGCGCCATCTGTACCCTCGTACGAATTGGCAATGGACGAGTTTGACAGTTTAGACTCTTTTGCTAACGTTCTGCAGAGTCGCCAAGCGAGTCTTGACGATGCGAGCGAGCTGTTCTATAGAGCGGATAGGAATAGGGGAAAGATGATCCGGTCGCTCGAAGATAGCGAAGTCAAGTCGGAGATGCTGGATGAGCTCAATCGTAAGCTGCAGCATGCGGTCAGATTATATGACAGTCTACTGGAGAGGCGGATATCACGGTACAATCAGCCATATCAGCAGGGGTACCAGCGTGAGTTTAGCACTCTCCGACATCGTCTACCAGGCTGATTGTGTTCCGCAGCGTATGCACAGCAGCAACCTTATCCTCAACAGCAGCAGCAGCCATATCAGCCGCAGGTGCAACATAATCAGCAATATCAGCAGCCTCAACAACAATATCGTCCTTCCCAGCAATCAAACTACCATCAGCAATACTCACAGCCCACCGCGCCTTCTGCCAGCAATCTTCACCGTCAATCCTCCCTCCCGCAGGACACCCATCCTTCCATGCAACGACAAGGGTCTGCAACTTACGGGCCCCAGCTTCATCAACCCGGACAGCATCAGCAGGCATATACACAGACACATCAGCCTGAGCAGCAGTATGAGAGACAGGCGAATGATCAGCAGCACCAATACAATTCGGCTCCGGCAGAGCAGTATAACCAGCAGCAGCCGCCCGATGCGCAACAGTATTATACATCTCCACAAGCTCAGCATATCGCGTTACCTCCGACATCGCCTAGATTGGGCTATGCTCAGCCTTATCCACCGACTCCCGAACAGTCATACGCGCCTGAAGCCGTTCAGTCGCAGTCACAGGCGTACCCAGAGCATCATACACATGCTCCAGTCAATGAATATCAGCATGTTCAGCCTGCCTCTGCCGCACCGGCCCCACTGCCTCAGCACCAACAGCCGCAGCCCACTGATCAAGCAGTCTACGACAGTTCAGGCAACAAGTTACGACTACAAGGATACTACTCGGCCGCTTCTTTCCCTTCTGTGCCTAATCTGCCTGTTGGAGGTCTGCCCAGTGCACCGAACGCGGAGATTCGCGAGCGTGAGGCACAGCAGGAGCAGCCAAAGAAGCAGGAGGAGATGCTCATCGAGTTTTAGCTTTCATCAGTCAGGACGTCGAGGGACGCTTAACGATATGTTGTGGTTATCTATCCGAGAGGCAATACTACATGCTTTGTCAACCCTTGGAAAGACGGGCTGTCGCCGTTATTCGGTATCTCTCGGTACCGGTACAGGTCCTTCACAGGCACTACGGACGCATCGCAGGCAGCAAGGTCGTGTGTTTGAGGCATATGATAGCTCGCGTCGTTGTTCTTCTTTCGTTTCCTTTTCTCTAGAGGCCTCAGGCTATAAATCGGAGAAATCATGAAAGCCGAAAGATCGACTGAACATGAATGGCCGCTTGCGTCTTCCTTTCTTTCATACCTTCGCAATACCGTTTTCTCGCTGCCATCCCTGCGAGGCCCTCCAGAAGTGAAGGTAATGATGCCTTCAGAGGAGCCAGATGTCGAGTCGGCAGCTTTCAGGCGGTTTAGACCGCGCGAGCAGTACGCGTTTCTGACAGCGAGCGCATTTTCCTGGTATGCTGATCTGTGGACTGCTGTCCTGCTGGCTCTGCCAACGAATCCGTCTGGACTCTGCAGCTTCCAGCCAGAGCGCTTCTGGATGAATGATACAGTCGGGCCGCTCTACGTGCCTCAGACAGGGCTATACCATCTCTTTTGCCAGTGTAAGATGCTTCACGCAAAGCTTGCGGTCGATCCAATGCTGACATCGTTTACCGGATCTCCTAGACAATCCGTTCGGGTGAGAAGAGCAGGATGCGCGACCGAACGGGCGAAGGATGCTGATATTCCTGCGCAGCACCGAATGGGGAAACATGTCTTGGTACGCAGCGGTTTCGAGCGACCTCCTTACCTGGAAGCGAGCAGGAGACGGTATAGCTCTTCGACCCGATCGGCCCTACGACAAAGATGGGATATTCACAGGGTGCATCATCCCTCACGGGCCGTCTGGAGAAGCTGACCTCCTGACTATACTATATACATCGGTAAGGCCACCTTGTCAGGCCAAAAAGCGAAATCTAGACTTACGAGTGCTCTCACCAGGTCTCGTCGTCTCAGCTTCATTGGGAGCTGCCATACGAGCGAGGTGGAGAAACTTTGAGTGTAGCTACATCTCGCGATCAAGGCCTCACTTGGCAGAAAGCTCCAAATAACCCTATACTCGACGGACCGCCTGCCGAATTGCAGGTAAGCCCACTTCGCCGACAACGAGGTCGATATGCGCTGACAACACCCAATTCCGTCAGGTCACCGGGTGGAGAGATCCATACATTTCGGATATGCCGACAATAGATCGCTTGCTTGGACGCAAGCCGGGCGAGTTCTGCTACGGGACGAAGTCTGGTGGACTTGCAAAGAAAACGCCTACAGTCTTTCTGTATTCTATTCCTAAGAACGATCTGACCAGCTGGACAAGTCTGGGGCCTATAGTCGATGTAGGCCTGGACTATACACCAGATAGTCGATGGGGCGGTCTCTTTGGTCGCAATTTCGAGTGCTGCAGCCTGTTCGAGCTTGAAGGATCGCCCATACTCGTGACGAGCACTGAAGGATATCATCGGCGCTGCTCGATCTGGGTCGCGGGAGAATTCCGTTTGGAGGGCAAGCAAATCCGCTTCATTTGTAAGGAATCTGGAAAACTCGACTGGGGCAATTTCTATGCTGCAGGCACATGCGAGCAGCCGCAAGATAAGCGCAGACTTATGATGGGTAAGAGACTTCCGTCTATGCGCCGTGGATGCAGCGGCATAGGCTGAATCCATACTGATATAGGATGGATCACCGAAGACGATCTGGATAAAGATCAAAGGGCCGAACAAGGATGGTCTGGAATGGCCACCTTGCCTCGGGAGCTTTGCTGCCTTGTGTACAAGAATGTTTTCAGAACACTGCGGTCCAAGCTTGACACCACAGAGTGTTTTCGAACGGTTCCAGACGAAAGCGGCACTTTCACAGTGCATACAGTCGGCTGGCGACCTGCAGCAGAGGTGAACAAGCTGCGCCAAGGAGAGCCTCAGAGGTATAGTCTAGCCGATGACAGCTTGCGGATACCGCTTCATTCCAAGACATGGGAACTCGACATGAACATGGAGCTAGCAGAAGCTTGCACAGCTGTTGACATCCGAATACAGCATTCCGATAGTGAGAAGAATCAGCGGAGTCCGAGCGTACATCGCTGATATCGCTTCGCGCAGCTGAATATACTACAATCGCCTTCAGCCTAATCAAAGAGGAAATCCAGGTCATACGGACACATTCCACCTCTATAGAGACCTTACCGGCTACCGGAGAATCGGGTCCGCATACATTATTGCGCTTCAAGGATGATACAACCAAAGAGGAGTCGCTGGAGCCTCTGCAGCTGCGCATCTTCTTCGATGTCTCTGTCTTGGAGATCTACGCCAACGATCGCTTCGCTTTGTCTACACGTGTCTATCCAGCTGGCGAGGGTCCTGCCTCTCTTACGATCTCTACCACTACCTTATCTTCAGCGTCGTCAAATGGCAGCTGCCTTGGACTGCTCTCCTCAAAATGCAAGCTATGGCAGCGGTAGTCGGACGCAAACGACATCGAGAATTGGCAAAAGTATACACTGGTAGAATGCATCAACGAGACTCGCTACGGCAACATAACAGAGTTGTCCGATCCGACAGCTCTGTCTCCCCCCGCAAGAGTTGAGCAAACGTCATAATTTGTGCCAGCGCATGCTGTCTCCCAGTATTTGCATAGCACTAACGGCGTCAAGAAGGCCGATCATACACAAGACAGCACACGAAAATGGGCGAGATATCACGAAATATGGAGATCTGCAGGAAAAGGCTCAAGCTCGTGGCAAACTTCAGCACATCGAGGAAAACAGATGTGTGGTTAGTCTTCTCACTCTCTGGCCGTTCGAAAGTTTGAGCTATGCCGATTGCTAGAAAGTACTGAGTGCTGACCGGAACACTTCCCACCAACCGGCTCTGTCTCGCGCAAGCACAGCTTGTTCAGCTTATGCTGCAGCACCTCCGAGACTGTCTCTGCTCTGCTAACACCAAACTTACAGCCTCTCTTTCACTCTTCATACTTCGTCATGGCCGGCCATGCTTCTTTCAGCTTCACTCCTCGACGGAGTCTGCCCCAGCTTTTTCATGCCATACCAATCGAGACTCAGCAAGACATACTCTCGCATCTCGATAGTCGTCCACATCTGCTGTCGCTCAGTCTGTCCTCTCGTCACCTCTATTCGTTATGCGCGGAACGACTCCATCAAGAAGTTTCCTTTGATTGCTTGACGCCCGAGTCTGCCATTATCTCGTACAATGAGCATACAGCTCCTCTGCATGGTCGACTGTGCAAGAGACTGAAGCTGGCATTCAGTCTTGGGCCCCTCATCAGCCGCAAGGCAGATCAGTATCGGGGATCTCTGTTCTCAAAGGTTCTGCAACATGCAAAGCACAGCTTGACGCATCTAGAGATCAATACTGCAGGCTCAGATTTGCGTGATGTGGAAGAGACCTTGCAATCTGTCATTCACGGAGGCCTACAACAGCTACGATCTTTGACGCTGAAGATATGCGATCTACAAGAGCACGAGATACACACTCTTTCTACATTCTTCTATCATCTATCAAGGTCTTCCCAGCTCCTGCCAAACCCCCAGCATCTGTCACTGGAAGGCTATTGGATCTTGTCAAGCTCCGAGTATAGCTCAACGGCGGCTTTGGCGGCTAACATCAAGAGTACCCTCCAGAACTTACAAAGTCTGAGATCAGTGCAATTGGCGTATTTGACCGTATCGGCAGAAGACTTGCAAGAACTGCTCAGCGACGCCGGCTTGTCCAAGCTCACGTTGGATGAAATTGATGGCCTGGCACTGTTCCAGGCTATGGAGTTCCTGAGCGACTCGGCGCATCGAACAAGCCTCGAAGAATTGGACATTACGATCAATGCCACTTCAGACAACTCGACGCAAAGCAAAGCGAGCAATACAAACGTCATACTCGAAGGACTGAAGAAGCTTTCATTAGGCAGCACTCAGTACTATTCAATCACTCAAGACCCTGGAGCTGCTGTCCGACAGCTATATACATGGCTATGCACTGAACGGAAAGGTCACAAGGTATCTCTACCGAAGCTTACGACCTTGAATATCAAAGACGCGTTCTCGCATGACCTCAAGACCTCCGCGACTATCGCAAACGCAATAGCAGATGCTTCGGCCTCGTTCGTCACTCCCAATCTCCGGCATGTCAAGGCATCAGTCGAGAAGGCCAGCGACGTGAGTAGCCTAGCGGAGATCATACTCGGCGAGAGAGGTATACAGCTACACAAGCCGTTCTCAGCATCGAGCGTGTCGCCTGCCAGGGTGATCTACTATAATCGCAATGCAGCAAGGACGCGGGAACAGACGGTAGAGGAGCAGGAAGAAGCAGCTGCAGCGCTTGATGAGCTTATCAAGTGGAGTATAGCCAGTAGCGGCCAGAGACCGAGAATCATATAACCTTGTTTACTTCATTGTATTGCCAAGATCGATCTAGACGACATGTATGACAGGAATTGCAATGAAATGTACGTGGTAATACTATCTATCCAATCTCATCAGTCCCTAAAGACCAGTCTGATGCGATAGCGAAATTACCCGATTTTACTCAAATAGCATGCTCTACGCCCCGTAATAATGGTGATTGTAGAGTGAATGTGGCATTAAGGCCGTCTCTCAAACACGATAAGGAATGAAGCGAATATGGGTTGGTAAGAAGAAGATGAGCGACCTCAAAGGGTTTGTGAGTTGTCTAGGGTTGAGGGAGATCGCGGGTCGGGCCTGCAAGAAAGATGACACTTGAGACGCAGTCAAACCGTGGAGTCAGGCAGTGGTGTAGGTCGTAGAATCTGATTGCCGAAGCCGCCAGAACCTGGATACAACATTTGCAGACAGATGATAAGCTTGAAAAAACCGGAGTCAAGCGGGATAGAGAATATGTACGAAAGGAGGAAGGAAAGTGTAGAGGAGGAAGGAATGTCTGCCCACTGGGTGATGCCCAGTTCCCGATCGCCTAGCGCGAGAAAGTGCGACCTTTTGTGTGCTATGTATGCCCGTCCTTCGTGTGAAGAGATGGGTCAATATTGGCCTAATAATGATCGCAAGGATCATTGTCATTTTGACCTTTCAGATAGTGAAGCAAGCCATGGAAAAGGATGCATCTCGAGCGAAAGGATGCGTGAAGCGACGCTCGACTCATGCAAACAAGGAGGCGCTTCACGGCATCCTTTCTCGATGCTTCCTTACGGCCAAGAGCGATCTGAAAGGCTTCGAATGGGCCTGATTGGCGAGAGGGATGGAGACAGCAGAGGGGCAGGGGAGGGGTAGCGAAGTAGAAGGAACAGCAAAACAGTGGTGCAGAGGAAAAGGGACATGTCAATGAGAACCGGAGAGTAGACGAAAAGTCCTGAATGTTGCAGTGTGGATTAAAGGTTGGACAGTCAGTCTGACAACATTGCCCGCTCATCTCGTCTGTCGTCAGATTGCCGTTCGAGCGAGCCAAAGGTAGATCTAGAAAAGGGCGCAGCGTTCGATAGCGTGACATCGCCCTCATTGTCGTCCTCATCCTGGTCCTCGTTTTCTTCGTCTTGAACGTCTCGCGCATGAACAGATGAGGAGTTCGCATTTGCAGAATGGATAGAGGAAGCAGTAGCCGCTGAGACGGATCTTGTCTTCCGCTTGTTCTTTGCCTTGGTCTTGCTGGCTTTTGAGGTAGGAGGAGCCTGGTGAATAATCCTCTCTGTAGGCTCGCGGCCATTCAGCTGGCCAAGAAAGTCTCTTAGCACCAATACCCTAGTAGTATCGATATAGGTGACACCTACCAAGTCCAACCACATCTCCGCCAGTTCCGACGAGAGCCGACTTGATCCAGACGCGCCATTGTCATCGTGTTCTTCCATTGCCATAGTACTGATCTCTATCGCTCTCTCGAAGTAACGCCTAGCGTCCATGATCATAGTTGGCGCATCTTGGACTAGCCTTTGCACAGTCTTGACAGAAGGCCGTTGCATGCTTTGAAATGGTAGAGCCGCTGGATTATCTTCACCTCCTACTGCTGTAGCGTGGTGTGATTGTGTTTGGCGGAACTTGCCCTTGCTGTTTCGCTTGCGGCTTGCAGAAGGTGCAGCAGAGTTTTCGTTGTCAGAGGATGCGGAGGACGAGGACGAAGACGAGTTAGACGACGACGACGAGGATGCACTGGAGTGTCTTCTCTTCTTGTTGTTAGACGAGACTGGCTGGGTCTTGTTTATATCCTGCGAAATTTGCTGGTGGGCTTCAATCTGAGCGAGCGAGACAGCGAGCATCCCTGCGTATTCGTGCAAACCTGCATCATCTCGGTAAGGGTATGTATTGAGGTATCTGCAATTTCAGTCAGTTGCGTTGTTTTGCGCGGTTGCCGCAAGGAAAAGAGACGAGACTAACAGGTCGAGTTCGCTCAAGGCTTGCTGGTAGCGCTGATGCTGGATGAGGAGGAGAACCAGCTGGAGGAGTACGGCGATGGGCTGCGTAACATAATACATACAATCAGTCAACGTACATCTACTTTGAAAGCGTTAAGTTGGACCCACCTCGCGCGTCGCTGCTCTGGCTGTTGCTGGGCGCGAATGGACAGCGTGACATTCACGCAGATATTTGATCTGAGCATCCAGAAGATCATTACCATCCTCTACATTGACCATGGCTATTCCCGTCCTCCAGTTTGTCGCCCAGTCAAACTCGCTGAATCGCACCAGCAGGCTGTACGCGCGTTTGGCTTGCTGTATCTCATTGCGCTGTACGCTCAGCTGCCAGATATCGTATAATCGCCGAAAATGCGCTTTCCTGGTGCTGGATCCAGCTGAGATGCTGAGCTGCTGGTCCGACGATGATGCAGACGCAGCTGAGCCTCTTCCTACAGTGTCTGGTCTGAAGACTGGGTTGTAACTGGCGATGAAAGGGATGTCCGACATTTCATGCCATCCGAAGAGTATTGCGATATCATCATGATACAACAAGCATCGACACATAGCCTCCGCCCAACTGACAGATGTAGAGGGACCAATAAGTACTTCGGTATGCAGCAGACAGAACTAGGCACTCGAAACCACTCGCTTTAGCGTTGCTGGATCGGTATGGCTTCGCGAGTTGGGCATTCTAGATTGAGCATCGCGTCAGAGCACGTATGTTGTCGGGGTATGTGAACACCTTACTTTCGTGCAAATATGCAAGTAGTCTTGCCCGTCTCGTCTGTGTCATCAGGAAATAAGCGGGCTGCGATTATGGAATACTTTGGCGAGAGAGACTTGCCTGTCTTGAAGACATAGTCGCCGCCGAGCTGTGAGAGATATATCAGCTAGATTGCCTCATTGTAGGTTTTGTATAGCTCACCTGCTTGAAATCGCCTCCGGTCGAAAAGGTGCCCTTTTTGACGAAGGTCTATATGCACGAAAAGCTGGATCAGACATCAGTATGAGCAGTGATGCATGATTCTCACTTGGAGGGCCAGCATTGTGTCGCCGAGTACACCGCGATTCGAATAAGTAGGCTCAGGTGTGCTCGGGTTGCTCATCCTGTGGTGAGTGACGCGCCGAATTAGCATGCACTTACATGTACCTATGACTCTTCTCACTTCATGCTACCCAAATCTAGCTTCTTGAATAGATCTCTCTCCGGGTCAGTATAGATCGTGAAAGGGCACTTCGTCATCTGCCGAGTAAATCAGCCTGGACAGGGTGTAAATAGGTCTGTCGAGTTACCTCAGCATAGTCATCGATATGCTTGTGATCGCCATTCCCGACGATTACAATACCCGCATTGGCCTTTGCCAATTCATCTAGCGAGATCTGCTCGCTCAGCGCTTGTACGAAGGACATGCAGGCGCCGCAGCTTTGAGATCACTTTAGCTACGCTTAATCGGAGCATAGTTGATATGCGGCTACCTGAAATGCCTGATGAGAGTTAGTATGACGACTGAATTTGGGCGAAAGAGGGTGGAGAGGAAAACGCTTTCGCCGGTGGATGAAACGACATTGGAGGATGTGAAGAGGGATATGTCAGGCTTGTCAGTATCGGATTGATCCATGATTAGCTCGAGTTGGTGGGGATGCAAAAGATGACGGCGGCTCTTCTTTGTACTCGCTTGCAGCTTATTTGGCGCGCGCGCCTGGGAAGCTAGCTTGCAGAAACTGCTTGCTATCTGTCTTTCGTCAACTTCTGCCAAAATCGTTTGCGCGACCCAGTCTCACGTGGGATTCGTTTTGAACAGAAGCTGACACCTCGAAGAGCGATCCATTGGCGACTCGCGGCACATCGTGCGCAGGCAGACAGAACAGTGTCGCTATACAGACCCTGATGCTGTACTGGGCCCCGCACTCTGGGAGCTGTCTGGTACGTGACAGTGGCTCCAGCTTTGTCAATCCGGCAACCATGGCGAACATTGTCCTCCAATTTGAGAAGGACATGGAAGAGCGACAGGAACGTAACCCAGAGCTCTGGAAGGGAGATATAATCCACATAAGCCAGGCAAAGCAGTTGACCTTTCCAGACGACTTCACGTTGCACTGTGCAGCTGATTCCGGCAAGACGGCCTCTGCCAAATCGATACCACCTACCTACTCCCCTCGTCCCAATCGTCTTTCGCTGCACGACCTGACAGATGCAAGCTTAGGAGACTTGACTCTGTTGGCCGGCGGATGCGGTCGACTCGCCCAAACCTACTTGTGCAGGATGGTTCACAGCGATTATTCGCTTGTCCTGAAGCTGTTTCAACAAGAGTACATGCCATATCCGACTACAGAACTGGGCTGGACTGCAACCAGTCTCGAAGAGATCTACATCGAATGGCCACTTGCCGGGTGAGTAGTGTTGCTGGAGATCTGGGAACATACTCATGTTCTCAAGCTAGGAGCCTGTACACCACTGAAGCACTTGCATATGAGCGGCTGCGTGGCTATCAAGGCACCCGCTTGCCATACTCGTACGGCTTTTATCGCGTGCGCTTTGCTGCATACGTCTCTTTGACATCTGAGCTGACAACAGATGTCAGGTTACTCTGCCTTCCGGTGACGTTACCGTAGGCCATCTATTGGAGTACATCGACTGTGATATGCCCAGCGAGTTGTCTAATACCCAAAGTATTGACTGGGTTGACTGGGTGAGCTGAATTTGTGTTGGCTGGGCCCAATGCTATCCGCTGATCATCAGCGCATCCTGCGGCTGCTATGTGGGCTTTCCCCATCAGACTAAAGCGTTGATCGACTGCCTACTGGACTTCA
Source organism: Erythrobasidium yunnanense (assembly GCA_001600175.1). NCBI lineage: Eukaryota > Fungi > Basidiomycota > Cystobasidiomycetes > Erythrobasidiales > Erythrobasidiaceae > Erythrobasidium > Erythrobasidium yunnanense. Next base: position 2,260,929 of record BCJC01000003.1, read on the forward strand.
GAAAGTACGGAGTCGCTCATAGCGATATCGGGGAGCGCAATATCCGCGCCTTCCGAAACGATAGGACCAATACCTGGAAATTTGTGGTCATTGACTGGAGCTCTTCTACATTCGAATGGGAAGATGACTTCGGCTTTGTGGATTGGCATATGATGTCTTCCCTCGTCAACGAAATAAGGCATCTGGCTGTACGAGATTCTCCTGGAGATCCGGCCCGTTGGCTTTCTCAAGAAGGAAGAACATTCAGGAATCTGCTACTGGACCAGTCTCGCTACGGAGATTTCGCTTAGTCGCCAAGCTGTCCAGAGCTATCGCATACCTCTGGACGCGTCTGCAGACCTTTTGGCAGGAGGCCTCTCTGATCCCGGTCGAGACCATATGTCACTTGGACGAGGCTTCGGCAAACTTCGAATGGAAGGAGGATTTCGGCTCTTAAGACTGGCACAATGTTCCTAGTCTAGCTCTTGACCTGAAACATCTGGCTATATGCGATTCTGCAGACGAACTTGAACGTTGGCTGCGAGCAGTGGGACGCGACAAGCGGGCATTGCTGCTTGATATGTCGCGTCACCCAGGTCACATCGGTGTTGACGAAATGCTCAGATAGACTGGTTTTAATGCGACGTAGGGCAAATAAATTGGAACATCAAGAAGCTTTGTAAGGCACAGTAATTCATTCACAGGGCAATTTTCTTATGTAGGTCTGGTACATGATAACGTCCTCCTTCTACGAAGAAGTGTTTAGCTCAGATGTCCATAAAGACCATGGACGCTCCACCTGTCCTGCATTTGCCAAAGTTGCGCTAGCGGCTTCTTCTTTACTGAGGAAGGCAATACCTGTACAGTCTCCGTTGCATAGCTGCATAGCTTGATACTGGATCTCCGCATTCTTCAGGCAGTATATCGCTCTGAAGACGACGCTCTTTAGATTGGCAGCAACAATTGTTGCACCATGACCTCGCATGAGCACCAAAGGCTGATCTGACGCTGCGTCTCCTGTTGCACGTATCTTGTCGGCCATCGCTTGACCTTGCTCTATGCTAGTCACCAGCATATTGGTTTCCGCGCCAAACTTGTCGGCTATGTCGAAGATCGGGGCAGCTTCTGATCCTAAGAACGATGCCATATGGTATACGGCTTTGAAAGGCGCTCTTTCCTGTCCAACCAGGCCGAACGGTAGAATCTGGGGCGCGTGAAAGTGGACCACAGCGTTGACTTCGGGGTGTCCTTGGTAGATAGCTGCGTGGCTGCAGTTGACTTCACGTAAGACATACAGCTGCAGGGTGAAGTGAATCGACCGACAGTACGCGTTCAAGAAAGCCTCGCGGAGCATCTGTTCTGATTGCAGACGCATCTGCAACGTGATATTCCAGAACATCCGTTGACGTGACTAGTGCAGGAGGCATGTTTCTCGACATGAGGAAAGTATCTTTGTTGTCAGGATGCCTTGACGAGACGTGTCCATAGGCATCGACAACGCCATTATGAGCCAGAATCTTCGAAGCTAAAGCCAGCTCATCCAGAACGTTATGTAAAGTTGACAGATCTGACATCTCGAGGTGTGCTAGAACCGCTATATGAGAGAGTCGATTGCGTCCGGTTGGTGAGTTGGCGAACAGCCGAAGGTCAAGGGAAGATCAGAGGTTTCTGTTTGATGCATCGGACCGCAACTCTTAAGTTTATATCTACCTCTCATGGTGCGTCCGGCTATCCGCTGCCGCTTGCGGTTTATACATAGATTCTTGCAGATCTCGTCCGGAAGGGCATCCGAGGGGATTCAAGCCCGACTATAGCGACAATTCATCATGAGGAACGGCAACTCGACGATCCCCTGTATTGAGCAGTGTTACTACCATATCACGGCGCTATCTGCAAGCATATCACAACGAATGATGCCTGAAACTGTCTGCTAGCCGGCAACGAAGAGCAACCTAAATCACGAAGGATTCGCTCGCACTTGAAGCAAAGATCTGCACGACATACAGACATACATGAGCTATAGAAGACTGGCTATGCGAACAGGAACTCACCTCTTCCGGCCGCCAGAGCTTTCGGGCTAAGTGTTGGTTGTGCGAATATTCAAGGAACTTCTCAACAGTGTGATAGTTCTCTTTCAGCCCGTCTTGCCACCACCTGTCGCTTCCGAAGGCTCTGTGTTATTCTCGTAGTTAGTTTCGTACATCTGCTAAGCGGCTTATTGACGCACTTCTTCGTTTCGAGTACATGGTCTTCCAGCCACGGAAGTATGTATCGAAGTGCACCACGCTCTGTGATAGCCTCGTACGCGTACTCCATTGCCTCCTCGAAGGCCTTGGTAATGGATCGCGCAAGCCAGGGATGCTGTTTCAGCAGCGATCGCTTGATCACGGTTACATGCATTATTGGGTGGATGCCAGTCTTCTTTAGATACTCCATCTCGACTTGCTTAAAATTCGGAAATAGGAAGTCGACATTCTCGGAGGTACCGAGAGACGATGGCTTTGTACTATAGTTTACGTTAGCGGCATTGCTCAAAGCCTAGAAGGAGTAAGAGCTCTCACGCGCTGAAAAGAACATCGATCTCGCCATCTGCTAACATCTGAGAGAGGCATTGTCCAGGTTTGATGGCTTGAACTTCGAACGGAAGGTCGACCTTCAACTTCTCCTTTCTAACTACAGTACTAGGCTCTACCGCGCCTGTATACCATGTACCGAAATCTTCAGGCTTAACACCGTAATGTTCAGCTATGATGCCTCTCTGCCATACCGGAGCTGTCATTTGCCATTCTGGACACGCAGCGCGCTTGCCGCGTAAATCTTCCGGCTTGGTGATACCGGCTTTCTTGCTAACATAGATGCTTTGGTGTCTGAAGAAACGAGATGGAAAGATGGGGAGGGCAATGAAAGGGGGATCATCGCTGTTTAGAGTGAGGACGTAGGAAGACAAGCTGAGTTCGGAGATGTCGAACTCTGAGATGACAGATGGATATGTCAGATTGTGTATACATGCGGGATGTATGGGAACCGGACCTTGGTGTCGAAGCTGTCTGAAAAAGGTCTCTTCCACGCTGTTGCAATTCAGAGGGGATAAGTAAAGCTCATTGACAGAGAAGAATAACCTTACCGAAGATTCAAGAAATTGAGGTCGACCCCTTCAATATTGACTCTACCGTCTTGAATCGCTTTTGCACGGCTGTCAACAAGAATGAGTATCTTCAAACATACGCTTGGACTGCCCAAGGGGAACCAAGCTTACTCGTAGTCCCACATGGCCATCGAGAGCTGCAAGGGCGCCATGGCTGATTCACTTAAACTGGAGTTCTGGACGTTGAGAAGCTGAACAGAAGAGAACTTGTCGTATCAAGAGAAGGAAGAGCGGCATAGCTGCCGGGTTATTTGCCTCTATTGATAGAGACGGTGGTTTCCTCGTGCCCGGAAGCTCATCCGAACCCTCTCTGGAGATGCAGCCGGGGGCCTATATCTCCCACTCCTTTCCGTTTCATTGTCCTTACATCTCTCTTTCCTTAAATTTCGTTACTGGCCAACATGGACGAAAAGGATCAGATTGACAAGCTGGAGACCGCTCAGTCGGTAGATGGTGGACAGGCAGCCAAGACGCTCAAGGTAGGTGCAAGTCATTTGTGATCTTGGACAAAGTTGCTGAATGTATCCACAGGTCGATAAGGACGGTCTTGCCTTACTGCCTCAGCCGTCCGATGACCCCGGTGACCCGCTCAATTGGCCCCAAAGATGGAAGTGGTTTGTCCTACTGCAGGCATCTATCTTGGCCTTCCTCGGTGTGAGTATCCTATAATTGCAGCCGGCACGCTTGCTAATATCGCAAGTATAGCCTTTCTGCCACAGTCTCATCAACCCCGCCTACATCCCTCTATCCAAAGACTTTCACATCACAACACAGACAGCTAGTTATCAGACTACTATAGCTATCGTCTTTGCAGGAGGTGTGCAACAACAACAATTCCTTCGGTATGCAGTAAGCTGACAGACGTTTCAGTCGCACCTTTCCTATGGGTCCCGCTCGGCAATGTCTACGGTCGACGACCCGTCTTCCTGGGTGCAACAGCTGTTACAGTCGCTGCTATCTGCGGTGCGGGCGCTGCCAATTCTTTCGGTGCACTTCTGGCGGCCCGGGCTCTACACGGCTTCTTCTCATCCTCGGCAATGGCGTTGGGCGCAGCAGTTGCATGCGATCTTTTCTTCCTACACGAGCGTGGAAAGGCTATAGGCATTTTTGCCCTCTTCGTATCGAACGGTGCACATATTTCGCCCATACCTGGAGGATTTCTAGGTACGAATTGTTATTCAAGGATGGCCAAGCACACTAAGCCTGAACACTATATAGGACAATATGTTGGGTACCGATGGTGCTACTGGCTAGGAGCGATATGCACAGGCGCTATGTTGGTGCTCATGTTCTTCTGTTTCCCGGAGACCCTATATCGCGATCGAAATCGACCTGAACAACATCAAGCATTAGGAGCAAGCTTTAATGCGGTATTGAAGAAGAAGCTCAAGCTATGGGGACACAAATCGCCCAATCATAACCTCCGAGCTATCGACTTTATCAGGCCTCTTCAGATGTGGGTCTTTCAGCTCCAACGTTCTGTCGCCAGCAGGCTGACCACATGGTCCATGTTCAAGGCTTGCTTATCCATCCGTCGCCTTCCCTGTGGCATACTATTCCGTCGCGTTTGCGTTCGCATCGATAGAACCAGCAGTCACGGTCGCCAGTATCTTTAACGCAAACTATAAATTCAATGCCAGGCATGCTACCATCATATCTAGCTATTTAGGGTGACTCTGAGTCATTTCCCCATCATATTTAGCCAATCTGGGCTCGTTTTGGGAATATCTCTGACCATAGGCAATACCCTTGGCGAGCTTCTGGGCGGCCCCTTCGTACGTACCATTCTTTTGATAGTACTAATTCAAGCTGATACTCTGCACAGGTCGATGCAGCGCTCCGTCGATACAGACTCAAGCATAACGGCGAACCCGAGCCAGAAGTACGCCTTCGCCCTGTGTGGATGGGTGCAGCCATCCTCCCAGTCGGTCTCTTGATCTACGGCTTCGGGATACACTATAAAATACACTGGGCAGTGCCCTGTGTCGGAATGGCTATCGCCTGTTTTGGGCTACAGATTATCGCTACGGTCTGCTACTCGTATACATCGGACTGCTATAAGGTAAGCTTGAGACGATTTGCCGCGTACGGAGAATCTCCTAAATCACCATACATGGGCAGCCTCAAACCGCCGATACAGCTCAGCTCTTCAACTTCGGTCGTCAAACTTTTGGCTTCACGCTAGGCACGTCTTATAGCATATCGTATCATCTCAAGTAATTGTAGTACTAATTCCTACTTCCTTTGGCCTGATGTAGGTTTCTTCTCGCTCCCTCTTGGGCATAAGATTGGCTTCCAGATCAGCTTTATCATCTATGCCTTGATCACAGTAGTGTTCCTCTTGCCTGTCGTCTGGCTGATGCGATACGGACATCGAACTCGGGAACGGCTTGGAAAACCCAACTTCGACAAGGATCTGTGAAGCCTGGCCGAGGACAGCGTCGCCAACAAAGTACCGTAACGTCGCCCTCCGTTGAGCAGAGAAGATTGCATGATATTGCAAAGGTCAAAGTAGTATAGTCAGTATGTCAAGGCAATCTACGCTGTGCGGGTTCTGTATAGTGTCAGTAAACATATCCTCATAGGTCCGCTAGACATCCGTAAAGAGTGTCGAAAACGAGGCTGTCGACTGTCTGCTACATTGCTTGACCATGATTGCCCGAGTTTCGGTTACAACAAGTCAGCTCAAGATACCTATTTCCCAACAAGCATCTGTTGCCTGCAAAAGAGTAATGGCGCTATTGTATGCCCAGACCAGATACGCCTTCATTGATTTCGTCCAGCTCATCGTCTCCTACCACTCTGGGTATCGCCAAACCCTCTTCCTCCGATCTAAATCCTAACCCAACCACTTTGACACCCGACAAGCTGCTTGACCCGACTATGTACTTGAGTATGTCCGACAAGCACAGTATACCAACTAATCTCCCAGGAACCTTGCCAGGCCCACCGCCTTGCATTTCAGATGCTGGATCATCGGATTCCACAATAACGAATCTGTGCGCCCTCTTCTCCCGGACATACGCTAGTATGCTTGCTAGAGAATCTTCAGGTGTACACGTCACCACTCCTGGGAAGTCCTTGCTCCGCCGACTTAGGGCATCTTCTATCGTGAGGTCTAGAACTTGATAGGCGTTCGAGCGGACTAAATCGACCACGTCTACTGCTTCGTAGAGGTTGATGACTTGCCCCGTCTCGTTATCGACTATCGGAACGGCAGAAATGCCCAAGTCGCTGAAAAGGTGCACTACGTCAAAGACGGTGGTCTGGAGTGTCGCTGTTGCAAGAGGGTGAAACCGATCGGTGTATGGTGGAGAGTCGGCTGCTGATGCTGCAGGGTCTATGTTGCGGGATTGTGACGGCTCGTTTGATGCATCATGCAGATCAGCGTGTTGCGGAGGTGGAGGAGAGAAGGTAGATGCATGAGTAGGATGGGGCGAAAGATTGTCTTCAGGATCTTGTGGAAGACCTTCTTCCGGATGGAATGAAGTAGGCATTGGCCGTTGCGTAGTAGGTACAAAGCTGCGTGACCGCTGCCGCCTATTCCCTTGCCCGCTTGCTGTCGAAGGCGTATGTCGAGGCTGTACTGCTTCGCCATTGGGAGAGAAGCTTGACAGATATGTGCCAACACCGAGAGTACCGATTGATTCTGTCAAGCGCGAGCACTCATCTCGGCACTGTCCCGCAAAGTCAGCTCAGTACAGCACAGAACCCAAAACCGGGAGCTCACATTGATAGCTATGAACTTCAGCACGCGATATTGTGTAAGAACGGAAACTATCGTCTCCTTGCCCGTTTCTTGGTCCTTATCAATAAGAGGTAGACGCCGCGCGTGCGTTCTCACCAGGGCAGCGCAGGCTGTATATAGTTGATCATCTGGATGAACAGAGATTATGGGCGGAGGAGGAACGTCTATTGCAACTTCGATATCTGCAAGGCCAGTTCAGCGGACTTGTAGGCATAGTGTGAAGAACAAGAAAGCTCGCACCTCTTAGAGAGGATAAGTCCACGCTCTCTACTTCTATCGCTGCGTTGTCGTACGTTGTCGCGCTCAGATAGTAGAATTGGATAAGATGGATGATGTCGACCAGAGTGAACATGCCGACAAAGCGGTACTTTGACGAGTCGTATAGAGGGGCAGACACCACGCCTGATATTCACATGGATCGAATCATGGAAGGTGCGAACGTCAGCGGAGTCTAGGTACTGAACTGCAATCACGGCCGCGAGACCAAACTGACCATTAGTTTGCATTGCGACCAGGGCTCTCTTGATTAGGAGTTTGTTATCAAAGACTATGAGTCTGAACGATTCAGGAAGGATGTCGAAGCAGCTTTCGCGCCGCAAGAAGCTCCGGATAGCGCTGAGCGCCTGACGGTGATGAGGCGGCCGCCCAGCTGTCCCTAAACTCCCTCTGGATCGCGCATCTTTCGACGCTGAAGCTGCAGTCGACGCTGCTGAATGAGAAGTCGAGGTCCTTCGCCGGGGTGCTGATCCAGGTGTTGAAGTCGCTGTCGCTGCTTTCGAAGGTGTCGCTGCTGTATTCGCTCCCTCGCTACTCCTGCTGCTACTGCCTTGCTGCGAAGTCGAAGCTTCCGCTATGTGCTGCTCCCCTTGCATCTTGGTGAGTGTATCGACGCTCGTTCATTCCAGATGAAGGATAGGGGCAACGGCACGCACAAGCTTAGCTTTGGCATTTGAAGTACTATCAACATTGGACTGATACTAGGCTACATGGCATCGTGAATAGCTATACAGGGCAAAGCAAGGACGCAGCACTAGATATGCTAAAAATTTCGGAGGTACGCATAACAAATTTGAGGCAGCGACGGCACACATATCCCAGATTACGCTTGGTCAGGATTGGGAGACGAAGGAACCTCGGCTGTCTCTGCCCGAGTCGCGTTGAGCTGATTGGGGCCGCTCATCGAGCCAGCTCGTACCCTATTCCGTCTCTGCTGCACGTAGCGTAGGAAGCGGCTGGAAGTAGGCGCCTGAATAGCATTACCGGTGTTTGTATCTTGCTCAGGTGAAGTGGCTTCGGCAAGCGGCGCTTCAGAAGGAGCGGTAGAGGCTCTGTTGGATCTCCCGGAACTGAGCACAATACGCCTCAGCTCGCTAGCCAGTGCTGTCGCGCTGGAGCCTCGACGCTGTCCAGCTGTCGGTCGAGTTGCAGAAGCATCGCCATCCTCTACGGCTGATGAAGGCGCCTCTTTCGCAAGATCGAGGCGGCACAGGGGACATAAGGAAGATACGTTGAGCAGCCATGGTACGACACACTGCGTGAAAACATCGTCAGCAAGTAAACTCGTAAGTAAGGCCGGGAATTCGCTTACTGCATCGTGGAAGCGATGCCGCGAATCGCATGGCAGGATGCGGATATCGTCCCCGTCCTCAAAGTCCAGTAAGCAGATAGGACATGTAATACTATCGTTGACCTGGGTAGGATCTGTCGTGTCGACCTGACCTTGATCTGAAGAGCTGATATTTGCAGTGGAGGGTTTAGCCTGATGCTGAGCAGGATCTGCAAGCGTCGCGTCCGTGGCTGATCGATCATGTTGTGCTAGATTGATCGTGGAAGCAGCAGTAACTAAAGTTGCAGCTTGACTCGGTTCTTGGGCATGCGAAATCTCTCCTGCATCTTCATCGTTCTGGTTGCGATCCGTACTGAGCCTATACATGGGTACATCCTCCACTGGTCTCGGGAGAGCAGCAGTCGTGGCCGCCAGAGGGGTTGGATAAGCAGCTTCCTCATCATCATCTTTGAGCGGAGGTGTTCCTGCTCCTGCAGCCCTCGCATTCGGCCCATCTGCAGCTGTTCCTTCTGCGTTTCTATCTCCACCCGACAGGAACTTGACAACCGGGAAGGTGTCCAAAATAGCCTTGGTGAGTCCGCCTGCTCTCGATTGGCCTGCATCTCCAGGGCTGTTCCTGTTTCTGGCTCTTGGTCCATATCGCTCTGGATGGCGTATGGCGCGCACAGCACCAGATATGATGACTACGAGGAAGAGGATCGTGACACATCCTGTGATGGCATACAGGATGATCATGGCAAGTCCTGTGTTTCCGCTTCTGCCACCTGAGCTTTGACTTTGCTGTGTGGTCACTGTGCCCTCCATATTGTCGCTGTTGAAGATGGTAGCTACCAAGTAGAACGCTCCAGAGTTCGGCGTCACCGTTGCAGAGGGTGCAGCTGCTGTTGAGGAAGATAGACCACCACCTGTGGTAGGCCCGAAGAGCGAAGGCGTAGTGGCAGTCACTGTTGGTCCGCCGAGGAGGTTCACTAGATACTCGATATTCGAGCGAGCAGAATTGAGCAGATTTCCATCATACCAGTACTGCGATGGCCCGACGTTGCTAGTGGCGCGGAAGAAAAAGATGGGGTTAGCCTTTCGCAATACTACATAAGATTGTTGGAGTGCTGAGCTCACATAAACTGCCGTAGTATGGCTAATGCCGACATGCGACTGGTCGTGACGTAGACATCCATAGTCCCATTAAAGAGGGCGACAAAGTTTGAGTCCAAGGCGCATGTAGTTCCAGAGATGGAATACAGGATAGCTGTACTTGCGCCAGCGCTTTTAGCCATGGAAAAGACATCGAGCGAGCTTGGATTGTTCATATCGGCGGTATCTGAATCGGCGTCGCACGACACCAGCGCAATCCATGGGACATCGCTAGAGACGGTTGCATTGACACCTGTGAAACGCACGAGTGCGCCCTAATCGAAGTAAGGTATTTCAGCTGAATGCGCAAGCGCCATTGTAATGCCGGCTTGGGAGGAAAGACCTTACCCTGTAGCCGTCGTTCTGAGGATTGTCTAGGTTGACGAGTTGCTGGCTGAGAGCATCGATGTAGGCAGACTGGCCGCTGGGCAGCCAGTTGATCTGGATGCTATCTTGAGGCAGACTTCCTAGGACGCCGGTCTCGTTCGAAGGGCTAGCCGGTGTGTAGGCTGCAGCATGCAGTACTCCCAGATGTAGGAATCCAAGCAGATAGAGCATCATTGTCGCTGCTGCTACATTGTTGCAGCGGAAATGCAGCATCGACGTCGGAGTTCTCGGCCAACGAGCGCCCACAGAAAGGTCGACAAAGAGCACACAAAAGCAGTAGATCCAAGGCCAGATGTCGATGTGGGCGTCCTTCTTCTCTGACTTTACGCAGACGCCGTTCTTGTTTCGAAAGTCGGATCACTCTTGGATCAGAAGCAACCCTTGAAATAAGATGAAAGCGACGATTGCATCGGCCGCGAATGTTATGCATAATGCCAGCACTCAAGACATTAACGATGGCTTATCGCCGCGAGATCCTGCCGCTATCGCCAGCCTGACCTCCCTGCTCGATACGACTTGGCGCATCTCCCTCAAAGGCCCTCATGTTCGCACGTTTATTGGGCGCTTCGTAGTAGTTGACAGACAGGTGCATCTCCTGCGAAACCTCTAGCCTTCGATGCCGGGCAACTCCCGCTGATGCAGCTACTCTGGGTTGTTAGCGCAATGTCGTTCTCGACGACGCTTTCGAGCTCTTTCGCAATGGCTCAGAACGCAATGTTGGACTCATCATGATCCCTGGTCAGGACATTGCGACGGCAGAAGTCGATAGGGATACTGTGATCGCGTAGCCAGGCAGGAGACTATGTCTCGCCAATCTGGGGGCAGAATCAGGATCGTCAAGGACGATGACACTGTTCTTTCAGCTACAACACTGTACAAGGATTGTGGAAGCCCATACAAGGCCAGGACAACGGCATCAACGTTCATAGGAGAATGCCAAAGGGGACGTAGACAACCTCCCTTCAAGTAGCTTTGAAGGGCGCCAACTGCGGTTTTGTGCGCACAATAAGCTGGGATCCACATCCTTGCGCTCTCGTTCACGCCATATACGAACGACCAGCAAATACAACAGCCGAAGCCATTAGAGCAAGCATTTCGAACATAGTAGCAGCAACGTGAGCAGTGCATCCTTGCCTTCAGCTCATATGGCTTATACGTTTCCATCCTTACCACTATTGCTATTGAGAACCAATAGCTGCGGTATACATTCGTTCTCTTGGCCCCTTAGCATACTAGAGGACTATGTCGGAAAGCAGTGAACGAACCTCCGATTCGCACAAAGCAAGCAAGCGGTCGACCTCTTCTCAAAAGACTCGCAGAGGATCCGCTGCCTCCAGCCGAAGCTCCACATCAACGATTTCAGTCGGGAGTCTATCGCCCTCCGAGATCGAAGAGACAGTATAGCGGTACGCAAAGAAAGGCACCATGATGGATCTGTGCAAAATCAAGGATATTGTCTTGGAATCTGGTGCAACAGATCTGGAAGATAACCTTCGATTGTCAGGGACTTGCAAGTCTTGGAATGTGTGGGCCTCCCTTAAGGATTTTCACCTTGAACGAGATCGAGCAGTTCTCTCACGACTCCTCAATGCCCTCCGGCTCCCGGGCAGCCTCCCTGGCGCCAGGGACATCCAAAACCAAGCCATTCGTGGCTTCAAGGAGTCTTATCAATGGTACATCTCCCATAACGACATGAATTTTCTACAAGCCGCTTTAGGCGACAATACCGCACGAAGGAAAAGTCAGACTGCTCTGTCCTCAATACTGCGAACGATCGAATGGTGGACTAAGCAGCCTACGTTTCCCACAGCGATTATAGCTGTTGATTGGTGTCCTGTGGATGCTCTGGCAACAAGAATAATAACAGAAGACGGCACATTCACCCCCAAGCAGTTCACTGCGGGGGACACCACGGTATTGATTCATGTCAGAAACCTCTATCGTCAAGCAAAGAGCCGCGACAAACGCGAAAGGATCAACGCCAGGTTTCGTGAAAAATACAGTCTCGCCTACAACGAGGGATCGGCAAGGCTCGTACCTCGACCAATCGATGTCGCTGGCCGCCTCGGTTTGTAGGCTTGTCAGGGGATCAGACAATCTAGGCTATGGTAATCTGGAGGAGATTTTGGGCTCAGAGTTTGATAACAACCCATTGCAGAATTTTGGTGTTTGCTCAATATTGTAAGCTTGCTGCACATGAATCTGCACTCATCATCAAACAGTAGCACTAGCTTATGCCGAATGCATCAAGCATTAAGCTTCGAATGCACTCCTTACCCGGCCATTCACCTGCTGTCATCTGTTGTTCCACGACCGACATCGCCGTCTGTCGGAACTTCTGAAATTTTCGCAAAAAGGCCAGGACAGATCCGCTGCCTCGCGGCTCAAGCTCGGCTCTCTTCACCTCCTTCATCAAAGAGCGCTGCCGCCTATACCTCAATCGGTTTCCCTGATCTGAGAATGACGAGTCCTCTACATTCGGACAAAGGGCATGTGTGGTCTTACAAGAGGCCTCGCCTCTCTTTGACTGAAGCCTCGTGTTCAGTTGGTATCCTCCTTGCTTGTCCCCCGACTGCCCCCTACTCAAGGCCATTCACTCAATTCAAGTGCACGCCAAGATGCCATCCGCCAATCACAAATCATCCTCCTCACCTTCAGGAAAGAGCACTCCCTCATCCTCCCCGTCCGAAGAAGACCTCAAGGGAAGTGTCTTACGCAAATCTTCAGCTATATCTTCACGGGCAAGCTCCGCATCAAGCGGTCCTGCCATCTCAGTGGATGGGTTGCGCGCCGCCGACATCGAGACTACCACTGAATGGGCTATGACGGAAACGATATCCATGCCCCACATTAGAACAATTGATTTCAAGGCTGGAAGGGCACGATGCAAGGATTTACTGCTTCTCAATGTCGAAGGCTCTAGCCACGTCAAGCATACAGACTTCCAGCTCTTCAAGGACAGATTCGAGTTCGGAAGACTTCTCAACATTATGCGACTATCCAAGAACGAGTTTGGTGTCGAAGACTTGCAAGACAAGGCAAAGCGAGAATTCATGGCTAGATTCCCTTGCTTTTCGCACAATTCGTGGGGCTGTCAGCTTGAGACACCTTACATACCAGGCAAAGGTCCCATCTCTCGTAGAACTAGTCAAACTTCGATGTCTAACGTTCCTGGTACTGCCGAATGGTATGGCAAGCAGAAGACTAAGACTGCCCGGATCACAGATGTGGTCGAAGATGAGCACCGCCGCTATCTACGCATCCGCACTGAGAAAGGTGACACCCACTCGAAGAAGTTCCTATCGGATGAAGATCGAAAAGTATTGGCCAATCTAAAAAACATCCAAGACTACCTTCCAGAGTACCGTCAGAAATCCAAGGCCAAGTTCCTGAATAAGTACTCAGATGTCGAGTACAACGAGGGTTACAAAAAGCTAGTCGTTTCTCCCGACTATGTAAAACCGGTTCGTAAGACTCCGAAGAAAACCCTGAATCAGTATCGATTCAGCAAGAAGTGGGTATGATCGTTGTATGCCAGCTGATACTCCTCTTCTTACGATCTGAGGAACTTCTGTGCCAGTCAATGCTGCTTCATCGCGTCTTAGCATTGCGCTTTCGCAGCATCCAACGATTGCAAACTTAAGACGCATACATTGCCTGCTGTTTGTGTTTCCGAGTTGCGTCGCTTCTACCGCTGACTGTACTTCTATGCTGATTGCGCTGGCTGTTCACTAGCCCAAGATGCACGAATAACGGGACAAGCGGCCGAGCAAGTGCATCAGGTATCTCATTCGATTGATTGTACTTTATGTTTGACTTTGTACGGGTTCAGAAAAGAGATTAATAAAGGTACGGTTAACGAATGTAATAGACAAAAGAAGAAAATGCAGTTTCTGCTATTTGCGCACGATGCCTAGATGACCTAGCAAGTCTCCAACACCATTCGCCATGCTATTTACTGCATAAGGGTCTGGCGGGAATGTGAGGAGGCCGACCGAGGCCGCAAAAGATTAAGGGGAAAAAGATGGAAGGCAAAGTCGCCAATTGCATTCTAAAGCGTACGATTACGATTCTAATGGCTTCCAGCTGATTCTCCCTTCAAAGCTTTGGCCTTGTCTTCGAATCTGAAATGATCCGAACCACCATCGATGCCGCGCTCGTGGACAATAGTGACTCTCTGGAGCGAGAGCAAGAAGTCCTCGGACTGACGGGAGACACGGGATCTGTCTCGTCGACCAAGGTTGTCGAGGTATGGGATCTTCTGGAGGATGAAGTAGACCATAGCAATGACAATCGTGACACCGAGAGAGTAGAGCCAGACACGGACGACAGTGACGATATCGGTCCAGTGCTCGTGGTGAGGTCCACCATCGGGCCAGATATCACCGGAACCGTTACCACCACCGCAGAGCCATCCGAAGAGGGTGAACATGGTGGCGAGAATATCGACGATAAGAATGGCAGCGGAGAGCTGGAAAGATGGCCAAGTGAAGGTGTTCTGTACACGGGTGACGACTGTGGAGAGTAACCAGTATTAGCTTTGGCTTTACTAGTGCAAAGTAGAGTAGACTTGCAGATCAACCAGTTCTCGGTGAGGGCGACCTCCAAGAACAGGATACCTTGAGGGTTACCGAAGTTCTGGATGATACCACCGTTGTTGAGGAAGAGTGTTCCTCTCATGATCCATGTTCCGATGGCGAGCAAGACACCGCAAATGGAGGAGATGATCCAGATCTTGGCCAATTGCCATTCGACGGGTCGCTGAGCGTAGTGAGCAGTGTCGTAGGCGATAGCGATGGTAGCTACATCGGCGAAGAGGGCCAAGAAGACGATGAGCTGAGCTCGGATGGTCTCGTTCAGAATGAGGATGGACAGGAGAAGGTAGATCTCGAGATGCAAGCACAGAGCGATACGGTACTCGATGTATGCCTTCATTCGGGAGAAAATTTGACGAGAAGCTTTGATGGCCTGGAATTCTGAAAGTCAGCCTGATCATCGCGGGGCACAAGTCCAGGCAAGACGTACAGTAATAATGGTGGAGAGACCTTCATCAAGGAAAACGACATCGGCAGCGGCTTGGGCAGCGTCAGTAGCACCTTGTACGGCAATACCACAATCGGCACGCTTGAGGGAAGGAGCATCGTTAACACCATCTCCAGTCATACCAGTAAGATGTCCTCTCTGTTGGAGCATGACGACGACTTGGTACTTGTGCTCGGGGTAGACTTCACCGAAACCATCGGCAGCCTCGACGAAGTCGTGGATGTCGGATCCGGACATGCCTCCTCCAGAGATGAGACGCTCAGAGTCGTAGACGTTTGTTCCCAAGTTGAGCTGCTTGCAGGTCTCGATAGCGATGGCCTTGAGATTTGTAGAAAACAGTCAGAAAACATCCCATCTCTGGTGTGAAGGGAGACTTACGACGGCATCACCAGTCAACATCTTAACCTTGACACCGAGCTCACCAGCTTCAGCGACGGTAGAGGCGGTATCTGAACGGGGAGGGTCGAACATGGGCATGATTCCGAGGAGTTCCCATTGGCCATCTTCCTGGAACGCAACACCGAGAGATCGGAAACCACGGTGAGCGAATTCTTGAGCCTTGGCACGGTAGTGAGCAGCAATGTCATCGGAAGGCTGGCAGAGCTTGAGAACAGCGTTGGGTGCACCCTTGCATGCGACGTAGCTCTTGCCGTCTCGCTCGACTTCAGCGACAATTCTTTTGGAGACAGGGTCGAAAGGAGTAAATTTCTTAGTGATCCAGCCAGCGCGGAGGTATTCCTGAGCCTTGGGGTAACGAACGAGAGTCTCGATGGTGACCTTGTCGATGGGGTCGAGGGAGGTGACAGCGTGGGAAGAAGCAAGAGCAGCTACAGCCATGAGCCTATAATCAAAGCATGTCAGTGTGCGAGTCTTTGCAGAGATACAGCGAAGAAAAAGACGCACCAGTCGGGCTCGACACCCTCAGCGCAGTATGGCTCGTTGATGGAGAGCTTGTTGGCAGTGAGCGTACCGGTCTTGTCAGAGCAGAGGACATCTACACCAGCCAAAGCCTCGATGGCAGTGAGCTTTTGTACGATAGCCATTCGCTTAGCGAGGAAGGAAGCTCCGACAGCGAGTGTGGTTGTGGTGACACAAGGCAGACCGACGGGTACACCGATAATGAGGAAGATGAGCGAGTAGGTGAGCAAGTTGTTGTCCTCGGGTGTAGAGATGTCGACGTTGCGGAAGAAACCACCAATCCAGACACCAAACAGGAAGACGACGACGAAGATGAGCAGAGTCGTACCGATGGAGCTCATGACAAGCTGTACCAGTAGACATCAGCTCGATGTTCATACTCTAGGTAGCATTGAGCCTCCTCACCTGGAAATGTCCTTTACCCTGTTCACCAGTGACGAGAGCAGCAGTTCGACCGACGAAAGTGTTTGTACCAGTCTCGGAAGCGATCATGTAGACCTTTCCTCGCTTGCATCCGCTGCAAAGCACTTCGCATCAGCTTGCATTCACCAGAACTGGGAAAGTGGAGATAGGCCTACGTAGTGTAGAAGACGAAGTCATCGAGATGCTTGTCGACAGCCAGAGATTCACCAGTGATAGAAGATTGATCAGTAGCAGCGATGGCATGGCCTCTATCGATGCCATCCTCATCGTCGCCTTCACCGGCCGCTTTGCCGCCCTTCTCCATCTTTGCCTTTTCCTTTTCAGCACGGATTCGCTTGAGCATTTCCTTGGACTTGACACCACCACGATCAGAGTAGTCGGCTACGATTCTACCATCAGCAGGGACAGTGACACCATCCTGAGCAAGGCCGAGCGGAGAGTCAGCAGAGTAGGGAAAAGTACTGAGGGAACGGCTCTCACCTCAATGACGATGATGTCTCCGGGTACGATATCTCTAGCTTCGACAGTGATTTCCTTTCCATTACGAACGACCTCTGACTTGAGAGCGATATCGGCTCGCAGTTTTGCGACGACATCTCCAGCAGCCTTTTCTTGGTACCAACCGACGAAAGCGTTGAGCAACAGGATAGCAATGATGACACCGAAATCAATCTATGTCCCACAAGATTTTGTTCAGTAAATAGCGCATGACCGAGATTAAATTCGCGATAAGCGGGAGCTTACCCAATCTTGGAGACCAGCAGCGAGGACGACAGCGACTTCCATAGTGTACAGAATAGGACCTGTTGTTGTATATCATCGTAGATATAGTATTGTTGAGGTGTGAAAGTGGCGATTGAGAGCGATGATCAGCTGGCTGCGACAACGTGCGGAGACGCCGGAGTTGAGCTAACCTTGGAAGAAGGTGAAGAACTTGAGGAAGAGGTTCTCCTTGTGTCTGTGTAGTGCAATTCGACGAATCAATACTTGCCCCTCAACGGCTGCGATGGCGAGAGGTTGCGGAGATGAGAGCGGAGAAGACCACTCACGATTCGAGCTCGTTCCAGCCCATGATCTTTCTTCGCTCCTCTACCTGAGCATCTGTGAGACCTTGCGACACTTCAGTCTCGAGCCTGTGTCATCGAGTTCGTACATCGTCAGCGAAAAAGTGTCGCTCAAAATAGCTGCTGCGACTGACCAGTCCTCTGGAGTGACTTTTGCAGTATCGGCTGGGATGACATCTCCCTGTCTGTCGTACTTAACAGTCTTTGTCTTCCATGGTGCATACCATAGACGGTGCTTCTTTTCGTACGAGCCGTCCGAGTTTACTCCCGCCGCCAATGGCTTCTTCTCTGCGACTTTGGCGACATAGTTGAGCAAGGTGGTGTACTCGTCGTCGTCTGCACCATCATGATGATGTGCATCATCTGGATGTTGTGACATTGTAGTTGTTCACAAGTTGGTTGGAAAAGAGAGGGAGAGAGAGAGAGCGGGCCCATTTTGGAAGGCGATAACGGCATGTCAGTGATAGGGCCACTAATTATTGAAACACCCCAAATAAACGACGTACGACGAGTTCCCTCAGATGAGTGATCTCCATTGCCTACATACCCAGTCGTCTCTTGCTGAACCGGGACTTGCTGATGCCCGCCGGCGACAGCGGGACCAGCACCAGCACCCCCATCGACCGGGTACATGGTCTTCTCGTTGGTCGCCATGATCCACTACTCTGCTCTACTAGACAACTCTACTATACCTGTGTAATGATTCGAGTTTCTTGAGTTGTTGTTGTTCGAAAGGGCGACCGACGAAGAAGAAGAAGAAGAAGAAGAAGAAGAGAGAGAAAGAGAAGTTTCGATTTGTTATGATTTTCTGTGAAATCCAAACTAAGGCTGGCTTACCCTGATGTTACCGTGCTTTACCCCGAATTTCAAGACTTTGCCTTACAAGCCCTCTAAAGCGGAGAACGGAGCGTGTAACACTTTTCCTTGAACAGGCCTTTACCTCGCTCTACACCGAGATTCACCTTGAGCGAGCGCAGTCTTTACCTCTTGGTAGAGCAGAGTGGCTGACCCAAAAGTCCTTCTACTCTCCTACTTTAGGAAATTGTTATTGCTCGATTGGGCCGGCTCTTCGATCGCTCTAGAAGCCGAACTGTTTTGGGAAGTGGTTGAGTGCAAGAAGCTTATCGCTGTCGTCACTGCGGAGTCGCGAGAGAAGATCAGAAGTTCCAAAGCTGTCAACTCCCGTCTCGATATCCTACAACGCTCTCGCTCTCGCTCACCTCTGCTGCTGCTGCTCCTGCTGTCTCTTCCTTGATGCTCCCACGATACGACCGTCTTCTCCCGCGGATGCCTCGACTTGGACTAATGGTCTGGCTTGGATAGTCTTGAGTAGCGGGCTGGGTCGGACTTGACACACTGCCTTGGGACTGCTTTCTCTCTGCTGCTGCGACGATGAGAAACAGCGTATGAAAAGGCAGAGTCCTGGTTAGCCTAGTACGAAAGAAGATCCAGCAGGTCCTCCTTCAGTTTTCGCCCGAACACCTGCACACGCTCTGGACGATCCTTGCGTCGCCAATAGGCTCGGTGCTGACTGACTGATCGCAACAGCTCTAGCTTTGGCCCAAACAACACGCATCATACCGCAACAGCGCAATAAACACGGGACTGATGAATTGCGGAGCGACCTAGAAGATTGCGAATGCATCTGACCTGCTTACAAGCAGCAGCATTCGAGTATACAAAGCTGCCGTACAAGTTCCTGGCTTTCTCCTACTTGTTCTCCGGGAAGTGGAAGACGACTCGCTAAAGTGCGCCCGCTAGATCCGCGCGCCTTCCAACAGTTTCCGCTTGTCAGCAACCCATAAAACAAAATCGCTCTACGCAACTCCTTCTTGCGATGCCGGCCGCTCTCTTTTCTTTCAGCTGAATTTTCGCCTCTGGTGTATTTTGGATTTTCCTTCCGCAAAAATCGCTATTTTTATTCTGGGATCTGCTATCACCGCGCTGACTGATTGAAGCTGACACTATCGTGTTCATGTCAAGAGATACAAAGCAAAGGCAAGAGATGCGCTACTTCACTCCCTCTTCTCCCGAGAGTAACCTGGGCGAGGGGGCAGTCTCTGAAAATACCTATACCTCTTGTGCTCGGCTAGCCCAATCATCGACAGGCCAATCTCACTGCTGTATAAGAGGGCTACAGAGCACCACCTCCTCCGACAAGGCAGCGACTTCTCGTACAAACGTTCTGAGCCTAGCACCCCTAGGGCTCTTGTAAACGAGTCTTATATCAAGCGAAACTCCCTTATGCTTCAGTCATTCCCTAGCGCTCGCGTTCGCTCTACTGGCGTTGCTTGCTTCCGGGTCCTTCTCGCGACAGGTTTATTGGCTCTTCCACGATTCAGGCCATTTCCACTAGCCGAGTTCTGAAACATCGGAAAATCCGACTGCTGCCTCTACGCGTAGCTTTCATGGGCTTTTCACCGAACACTATTCTTCTGTTCTGCACTAGCTCGGACTCAATGTGAGGCAGAGGAGTACTCGATCTTCCTCAACATCGAGTATGGGACCGCAATGCCAGCTCTAATTGTGGTATATATGAGCGCTGCGTGTGCACGAACACGCTCGAACACGATCAGATTGCTGTATGTACCCGGCGAATCACTGATCGATCCTGACATCCGTCAACTTGTTGCCGTCACGAGTCTACAGACTAGAAACGCTCAATGTAGAAACGCTACATGCAACAAGAGCTGCATTCTTATGTTGTGTGATAGCAGCTCATAGTTCCCTTGTATATGTTGGAAGCTGCTTCCATTCACTCTGCGCACAGCGACAAGCTGTTCCTCGCTTCTTTGCAACAGAATAACAACGTTACATACCACCATATGCTTCCCGAAGCTTTACACAGGCATATATGACAAGTAACCATTCACATTGCATAAAGCCCGACTTGGGAAAGAAGCTTTCGGGCAAATTTTGGCCCCTTCTGGGCTGCTCTTTACTCTGACGGGAATGTCGCATCTAATGGGGTCGTAACATAGAGCGGGATCTATCTGGAAGCGTAGCTGATGGCTGTCCTGATGGAGCGCTGAAAGCAGTTCCGCCTGGATGTCGCGAGCTTCAGCCTGGCCGGAAGGCCGTTGACAGCGCCAATCATTCGAGACAAGCAAAGCATAGCGCAGCAGCTCCATCCACACGTCGCGCACACCTACCAACTCTATCGACATAAAGCCTACCACCGCCTTTGCAAGCTGCGCACGACCCGGGCAATCCGCGGGCTCTCGTCACATTCGAAACGCAAGATCCAAGCGAGCGAGCAAGCGAGCACGAACCAGCGCAACTCTAACTCGCGTTACTTGGTTCCTATAGCACACTCTCAATACATGAGCAAATAGCCGCGAAGACCTCTTTTACCCGGGGCTTGGATCCTCTTTGTGCAACTCCGCCTGGCCTGTCGTCTTTGGACTCTATCCACCTTCATTAGATTAGGCTCCTCTTTTCCTTCGCACGTCCGTCGTCTACCCAACACAACTCACGTCTTTCCCGCCCGATTCATCAACTCCAAACCGTTCTTGCGTGTCAAGCCAAAGTGTCCCTTCAGTCCAGAACAAGCACGGTGCCCTTTAGGGGACAATTGAAGACATCAACATACGCTAGCTACTGTCCACATCTCCTCTTCTCCCTCCCATACGAGCAATAGAACAAGTTAGACCGGGTTTGGGTTGCAGCAAACAGTCGCAAGACCGAGCTTAAGGCGGACGTCACATCACACTCTTTTACATCACAATGGTCAACGCTCCCTCCTACGATACCTACGACGAGCCTGTTCAGTCCCTCGTACCGCTACGCCGTAGCCGCGAATCAGCCCAGGATCTAAGCGTTGATACGTCTCGAAGACCCGCTCCTTTAGAGCAGTATAACGAGATGCTCGCGTCCTTCCTCACCAATCAACAGCTCGAACAGGCTAGACTAGTACGGCAGATGGGAGGGGAGGCATCATCAACGCTCCAACCGCCCTTTACTCAGCAGTATCGAACAGCACAGCAAGGCCCTCCCCTCACTCCTTATCAGTATCATCCTCAGTATTATCATCAGCCGCCTCTACAGCAGCAACAACAGCAACCCGTCCGACGCAGCGAGCCTCATCACCGAGTCTACGTACTCAGATGTTCGCATTGCGAGGCTTTTCTATGCGACAGGGGCATGCGTGCTGTCCTTCTCCTCAAGCCTCATATCACCCTCTTCTCAACAGACACTGCACCTGTCAACTGTGGACCTCTGTATGCTGGCAAGGGAGAAGGGCGAGACGAGCCGGAAGAAGTAGTTGAGCGGACTTGCGAGTGCTTGACGCAGTCATTGGGCTGCTTCAATTGCGGCAACATCAATGGATGTGAGCATCGCAAACAGCCGAATCGATTGTACGATGCTGACGTTGTCCCCACCTGGCGTCCAGATCACATCGTTGCACCTTGCACACGCTGCACGGCTTCTGTCACCAAGCACCAAAGGCCAGCCAATGGACATCGCTACGTCTTTCAGTGAGGTTGCCAGGTATCTGACATCCAAGGTGCCAATCTGATGCATTTGTGTTCAGCCATAACGAAGTCGTGTACGAAGAGCGGAAGTACTATCCTGGCGAGCCGGTATGTCGATATCAAAGTCAGGAGAGGGCATCGCTGACACGCGAATGCAGGGCGTACGGACTGACTTAGTGAGGAGAAGCGCTCGCGCACCCGAGATCCCTACTCCCTTGCAGTCGCCGCTCCCAACGCCTTTCATCGAGAACAAAGATCCGAGGGAGCAGCCTTCAACTCCAATCACAACTACAAGTCTGTCTCCTCCGTCCCCGCCAGCACCGATGCAGCAGAAACGCCGGGGTCTGCAGGAAGGCGATACTGTTTACTGGCATTACCTGATCTCGTCCGGCGAGGTCAGCAAAGCAGTCGATCCGAAATCGAGAGTCCCGACAGCCTACTCGATTGGTCGGTGAAGCCCTTTCTAGCATTTATCGCAGCGCATCCTCGTTCTCCCTCGGTATACCATCATCTGTCTCCACCTTAGTCCTTACAGCAAGCATATCAGTCCTCGCAGGTACCTTGTAAGTGTGAACGCGAATCTAAGCCGAGATCAGAATGCTGATGACCGCTATACAGGTAGCCAGCTTCCGGCAGTAATCGAAGCAGACTTAGTAATATGTTATATAGCTGTATCAGGCACCCTTTGGTCAACACCCTGTTCAAGGGTGCATCTACTCCAAATTCTTCTTGGCATAATCGAGATGCTCGAGCCAGCATTCGTGCTAATTACACGCCACGCTCTGTACTTTTAGTCACTCACCATATAGCATACACGACCGTGTCTACATCCATAAAATAGAAAACCACGTAATCTTCTTGACCTGAAGGCGACCCTTTCGACTGTCCATGCCCATCGACATCGAGCGAGCTACATATGCCCTCAACGAAGCCTTAATGCCATATATCGTGGCTCGAAGCTCATTCGACGATGTCGACGATACAGTCGAGTTTCTGGTGAACGAGATCCAAGATTCCGGCATCGAGCTCTCGACAGAGGCGCAAGATGGCACTGACGCGCGTACCCTGGAAGAATTGGAAGCCCATCCTCTGAAAAGCCTGCTGCACACACATCTATGCGATTTGATGGATGTTCCGGCAAATGACGTGCCGTTCGTTCTGGAGGACTTTCTCGATACTTACCAGCGTGGTATTCCTGAAGTAGGCGAGGAAGAAGAGGAAGATCGGTCGAATGAAAGGATATGCGAGCTCTGCGAACGCCCTGCTCCGCTTACCGAACATCACTTGATACCGCGTACAGAGCACGCGCTTATGATCAAGCGAGGCATCTTCACGCAAGCAGAATGTATGTAGTACCGTCCTATGTGTCTCTGTACTGCTTGGTATGCTGATAGAAGAACACTGAGACAGGTCAGCGACGCATCTCGATGCTTTGCCGACCGTGCCATTCGGCTTGTCATCGTGCCCGCACTACGCGTGAGCTTGCTGTGGACTACAATACAGTGGAGAAGCTGCTAGAAATTCCAGAGGTAGCAAGATTTGCAGAGTGGAACTCTAAGCGTAAAGTACTGGTCAAGGCCGTACAGAAGCGGAAGAGGAGATAGTCTCAGTGCTCAAAGATATCACAACAATACTCGTGCGAAAAGCTCAGACTATATGTCTACTTCCATGGTATCCTCTTCCTTCTTGGCGCCCTCCTGCGAAGTTGCTGGTGCATCTGCAGTACCGCCGTTGGCCATCTTCTCCAGCTCTCTCGACTTCTCGAAGTAGCGATTCGGATGCGACACGCTTTCTCCGTTACCTAAGCCGTCACCCTTCTTGACATCGTATTTCCTGGCATGCGTAATCTCAAAGACACGCGTACAGGCTACGTGATAATGCTGGGATTTAGTTGCATCGAGGATCTCCTTGATTTGCGAAGGATCGGATATGCCGTACGAAGACAAAAGGAGCGATTGGAGAGCGGGAGGGGAGAAATGACGATAAGGACAGCCATGCGAGTCTTGCGTTCCAGGCTGGTCAGAGGTGAGAATCCGCTGACAGCTATAAGAAGAACTTAGTCAGCGGTCGTTGGTGGATACAAGCTAGTCGACATACTCTTTCGGCGCGTAGTTCTTTCTGCCACCCTCTAGACCATATCCGTGTCGAATGTTGTACCTGTGTTCCTTGTTGAATTTATCATCTGTCATGTTGGCGAACGATTTCCTCCAAAAGATCAGAGCTTCTTCTATAGAAACGCCCAGACCCTTGATGAATAGATTAAATTGCTGTCTACCGAAGTGCTTGAGATGCTTTGTCGTGCGAAGAGTGCTATTGAGATTCTTCATACATGCAGGAGCATGCCTGTTGACGAGATCATAAACCATGGCTGCAGTAATATGCTCTCCATTCGCATTCTCGGCTGAGTAGCTGTACTCTGAAGAGATACCAGCCATGAAGCCCATAGACAGATGATCTAAGACGGACATCAGGCGATCATCTTCGTCGAGACGCGGTAAAGCGCGTGCGGTCATCTAGATTGACAGAGGAATTGGTCAGTCTCGCGACAAGAAATGCAGTGTTTCGCTTAGCTTACATCGAGAGCCTTGTCCAATCTATTCGTGAACTCTGCAATGACAAGCGATATCTGCTGGCTCATCGGCACATATGCCTGACCTTTTGTGAGGTACACCCTCCTCTTCTCGACCAGATCGCATACTTTCGTCCAGTGTACCTATATACAGAGTCAAAGTAAGCTTGAGTGGACCAGATGTGTAGGGTAACCTACCTTGAAGTACACCTCAGACTCCCACGTTTTGGTTAAATATGGGGCTGCTGCCAGAAGTTGCTCTTTCAATGCATTCTTCTCTCCGTCCGACACAGGTTCCCAGTCGAAGTTGAGACTGTTAAGGAAGGCATGTCGCTCGTCTGCCGCGTCCGTGTCGAATCGTATCCTAAACAAGGTCGATTCGGCTTTGATGAAGCGTGTCCGTAGCTCTTGCCTGGCAGCGAGACGCGTCAGTATCGTCCTGAAAGATGTACTGCTAGCTTGAAATCATCTCACGTCCTGCAGAAGGCCAGACGTAGCACGAAATGTCCAATATGGTCTTTCCGGCGTTCTTCTTCGAGGTTCTCGCGAACAGCCGTGTTGCTTGCCAGCGGTAGGAATTGCTTCAATCTTGGGGCTATTACTCTTGCTATCTCATCGATGGGCCGCCCTCTCGTCAAAAGCGCTTCGATGTCGGCCAGAACTGGTCGTCCAAAACAGCACGAGAAAGTCAGCTTGAAACGGCACCAGTTTACTGTGATACCAGCTTACCTCTCAGTCTATCCAACGCCCATGCCTCGAACTGCTCTATCGTGACTTCTTCGAGCGGCGGCCTTTCGTAGAAACTCAGGCGGAAAGGGTAGAGCGCTGGGATCCCGCTGCCAGCTTTGCCTGGCCCGCCAGAACGTCCAAGATTGTGTCGAGCGACTTCTCCTCGTGCTCCTGTAGGGTTTCCTGACCGAAACATGTTTTTGGCGTGAAAACAACGCGTAAATTGGTCGCGCGTGTTTGATGTTCTGGGTCAAAGATGTAGCAAGGCGACAGAAGGCAATGAAAGCTTGTTATACGATGTAACTATCTCACTCATTACCACGGAACAGCTTGACGAAGCATACTATCGACAACAACAAACCGCTAGCGAGTAATCCCTCCCTTTTCGTCTAATCTAAGGCTATACGACATATGATTTATATCATGCACCAGATTTTAGTACCCGTCTCTAATCGCAGCAGCACATCAAGCCATTGCGCTGCTGCTGATGCTCGATGTCTGCTAGGTACGGATGCTGGATCTGTTGCACATACGCAGCTTCTTAGCGAGATGCACTCATAAGACGTGCATATATCGACCTACCCATTGATCATATGGCTGAAACTTCGCTCTTGCCTGACCGGCACCACTCCCAGGCGCGACAGTAGAAGCTCCGCCTGCTGCACTGCCAGCTCCATAGACAGACATTGGAGCTTGCTTCTGATATCCAGCAGAGTTTGCGCCAGTATTAGTATACGCCTTCGATTGCGACAGGTACATTTGCCCATTACGAGATACCGAAGTCCCCGCTCGCGACATTGTAGCTGCACCCGGCATCCAGACCTGCGAAGGTGCAGTAGGCGGAGAGGTCGGATCGGAGAAGCCTGACTGAATGACCATAGGCGGCTGGTTCGGCGAAACGAAGACGGATCCAGGGCGACTTCTACCGCCATAGTGAGCTGGTGTAGGGGCACTAGGCATGGCAGCTGAAGGTGGAAAGAAAGCTGGCGTTTGCAGCTGAGCTTGAGGTTGGCTGTAAGGCGGGTACGAGGTGATGGGAGCTGGCTGAGCAGGTATAGCGCCGTGTCGCGAGGGCGGTTGAGGCTGGAAATACGAGCCTGCTTGCTGACCTGATCAGACTCAAGAAGTCCGGGCGAGAACAGAGTCTGATATAGATTGGAGGCTGGCAGGCTAACAGCTCGTTGCAGCTCGCTACCCATACCAGCATTCGCAGAGTTGATGATCGGAGTGGCTGCAAACGGATTGCCTGCAGGCTAGAGAGACCACGTTAGCCTAGCAGACTTGCTCAAAATTTATGGCGAAGTTCACCTTCGATGGACTAGAGCTTCCAGCAGGCATCTGCACGTTCAGGTCATCTTGGATCTGTGCTTCTTCTAGTGGATCTTGAAGCACGGCAGCTGGCATCGAATTGCTTCTAGCAACCTTGTTCCGCTTGCGATGACTACGTTGCCGTTCCATGGCTGCAGGTGGAAAAGCTTCACCTAAGACTGGCTCTCGTAAGCTCTGCCTTAAGCTGTTGTGAGCTGCTCCTTGATAACGTCCTAGTGCGACAGAAGGTAAAGCATAGATCAGCGAGTATTCCAGTGGTGCGGTACTACAGCTTGTTCTGGCTTTACAAACCCGGGAGATGCGCTGCAGCGATTGAAGAGTAGATGATAGAAGAGATAGACGGGGCACGAGGGTGGAAAAGTCCATTAGCATATATGCAAATTTCCATCGGTCGACTGCCGGACAGACTCACCGGCGTGATGCAGTGCAGAAGCTGTCGATCGTGGCTATCAAGGTTCACAGGTCAGTGAAGTTCCTCGATGTCACCATGGCAGCTTCTGCTTACCCTGGTGACCGTCTCATAGCGGTACGGTCTTTCGGTGTTTGAGAAGGTTTGGGGCAGACACACAGACCGTCAGTGACTCGATTAGGAAAAGGGCACAGCGCTTTTCTGCTGCTTTCAACGTATGGACCGTTATGTCCCGTCTCGCCTCTATTCGACCTACCTATCTCGAGGGTTGAGGTAGTGCGAGGGGACGACTTCTGCATCTGGACCGAAGCTTCTGGCCAGAGCTACATCCGTAGCTGACCGTGGTGCTTGCTGGACCCCACTTGGCGCCTCGCTTGGCAGAAAGTAAGACATAGCTTGTAGCTGGACGCTCCGAGGTTGGATTAGTGTTCTGCTGTCGCTATCATTACGAGGGCCAGATCGTTCGACTGCACGGAATGATGGTGTCTATAGACATGCTGCCTGCTGCACTGCCTGAGGTCGCGAGGAAAATTTTGTCATACGTCGGACTGTCAGACGGTCGACCATCTTTTGACCGATTGGACGGAACTCCTGTCATATAACCTTGAAGATCGATGCCCTTGTTTGCTCTGTATGGCCTGTCCTACACTTCGACCGTTAGATGAGTTGCGATCAGTCGAACCTTACAGTTTGCGTACTTTGAAAAGGGACGTTAGCATATCACCGCGATGGCAGTATACTTGGCATGAGCTTTACAACGAGCATCTGAAGGAAGTTTTGCGATGCGTCGAGTGGGTCCAGAAGCTGGTTGGGAGTGGCAGGCCAGGCTGTTGTTGCCGCATTCAGCGCTTTTTCGTAGCTCTCTTCTTAGCGGGTTCATCATCTGAGCTGTCATCCAGCTCGATGGCATTCGCGACTTCGTCATCGTCGTCGCTATCATCCTGGAAACGGAGATCAGCATGCAAACTGTGTCAGCGAAGGCGGTCTGGGTCGAACGAAGTGGAGATCACTCACCTCCACCTGCTTCTTGCTCTTCGAAGTCGAGGCTTTGGCTGCTGTTCTAGTGCTTGTGCTCTTCGACGGAGCGTATCTAGATGACGAGGCACTCCCGAAGCTGAGTTGGGATTGTTTGGCGCTTGCAGCAGTCTTCTTCGCAGCAGCAGTCGTTTTGGAGGTAGCTGCAGCTTTCTTTGCGGGTGCTTTCTTCTTTGGCGCAACTTCTTCCGAGTCGTTATCGTCTGAGTCATCGTTGAACTGGATTGATGATACAAAGGATCAGCAAAGACATCGCGCTGTACGACGGAGGGCTCGCTCACTAGTTGCTCCTTCTTCTTGCCCTTGCTAGATGCAGCAGCTTTGCTTGTTGCTGCTTTCCCTTTTCCTTTTGCCTTCGATTTCGGTCCATCCGATTCATCGACTGACATTTTATCGAAGTCACTACCCTCCTCTTCCTGTTCTTCCTCCTCCTCTTCCTCTTCTTCAGCGGCCTTTCCTTTGCCTTTTGCTGATTTCTTGGCATTCTTCTCTTCGAAAGCCTGTGCTAGCTTGTCTTTTGTTTCGACCATCCCTTTCTCAATCTCTTCGTCTGTGTCGGCGTGTTCATCTCTGTCTCCCTTTGCGATAGTGTCTTGTTGCTGCTTGAGTGTCTTGGTGATGAAGCTGGTGGGAAGTAGAGATATGTCAGCGCACAGTCTAAGCGAAAGCTCCAGTCGATTCAATAAGTTTAACTTACGATTCGATAGCATGCTTATCATCCTTCTCGACGAATGCATTGACAGCATAAGCGATTCCATTTTCATGGAGCATCTGCAGTGTCTGAGCTTCTAAATACTGTCTAACAAGTGTCTCCACCTTGATCTTCTCGATCTTCTCTGGCAGTTCACCCGCAAAGTTTCTCGGATCGAGTCCTTCAGGCTCATCGATAGTGATCTTCTTGCCATTCCGGTTGATGACTTTCTTCTTGAAGAATTGTACGATATCACGCGGATTTGCTACTTTGTCTGTGAAGTCCTGCCCGAAACGTTGTGGATTGCCGACTTCGTACCCTGTGTACTCAACGCGTATACGAATGAGAGGTAGCATTTTCGGAGGTCGATCTTCGTCATCTGCGTATAGCTGTTCCCACTCTTCGTTGACTCTGACGATAAGCTCATTGACCTGTGTAGCTATTCTCAGCTTATGAACAACGGTGGTAATCGAAAGAGGAGAAAACTCACCCTCTTCTTCAGGTACTTGTTGACCTGCACCTTATTCTCTAAAGATTCGCCTTCGATCTCAGCGACGTCGCTAAGCACTATATCGTCCATAACGAATGGTCTGACTGTTCTGAGCCTAAGTTTCTGCATATCAAACTTTCTTCCCTGAATCTTAAGCAGGCCAACATGTTTAGGAACAGCTTCTCCAGCTGCTAAAGAGGTAGCTACGCTGGAGCCTGGTTGAGAAATATAGTAGTTTTTGCCAGTGACGGGTTCGGGATCGATTCGGCAGTCGTGTTCGTGTCCCCAGACTATTAAGTCTACTTCGTCTCCAAAGCCATTCTCAGGTACAGAGTTTTTCGGGCCTCGAGGAGCCCTGTGCAGTGCAGAAAGACCAATCAGCCGATGCTCGAAGTCGTAAAATGGCGTGCTCACCTATTCTGATGGATGAGAAGAAGATTGAACCATTCGTGTGGGTTCTCAGCCGGTCTGAACATGCTTATCCTATTCTTCCTCATCTCCGCATGAAATCGTTCGTCTCTGATATTCCCGACCCCAAACATAGCCAGTTTCGTGTTTCCCTTCTTCAGTAGGACAGGCTTCACTTGTATTCCAGATGCAAGAGCTTCTTCGTCTGTAGAAGCTTCGCCTGGAAGCTCCTGACGTCCGAAATAGGTCACCAGCCCGCTCGCTGATAGAATGTCTAGAGCACACAGAGCACCCTCGGGACCAGCTCCTTGTGGATCATCGTGATTTCCATGAATAGAAAAGACAGGTAAGCCGATGTTATAGTTCGGATCTTCATAGTTGATAGGTGGGAAGCTGTAGAAGAAACCCATGAGCAGAGCTATACTTATCAGGATACAAGATGACGTACTTATAGCCAGTCTGCAAGCCGACTCCGACATCCGAAACGATCTCTAGACTAATTGGACGCGGTCCCATGCAGTGTTCCCTAAGAAGTGCCATTGTCTGGTGCAAGGATGATCTCGAAGGCTTGTTTTCGTGAAAGAGATCTCCAGCTAACAGTAACATGTCGACCTGCAGATTATTGGTCAGCTACTAGCAGACGGATACGCGAACTACTAAACGCGTACATCGTTTTGTTGGGCAAGCTGCAGGATTTCCTTGAATGTCTCGATGGAGTCTCTTCCGCGTACTGGATCACGTTCACCATATCCAATGTGATTATCCGTTGCCAGCAGGATCTGAACGAGAGATCCGGTTAACGTGATCCTCATTGATTTCGATGCACTCACTTTGATACAGTCCTCCTCTCGCTCTTCATCAGGACGTATAGTAGCAGTAGGCAGAAGACCTTCTGGAGCACCGTCCTCGTCATAGCCATTCTCATCCTGCAACTCGTCGTCCTCGCCGTCATGACCGTTCGTAGCAGCAGGTACATTCAAGGGTGGAGGGAGTTCAGGAGTAGGAGATCTAGTAGCAGTGGTAGCAGTGTTACGAGAGGTGGAAGCAGCTGGCTTTCTAGATGACGCGGTTTTCGAGCTGGTTGATGCAACAGCTGGCTGAGACGTAGCCAGTTCATCGCGCTCTTCGTCGTCGTCGTCATCATCGTCAATATCGAATACTTGTCGGGGTTGTTTCTGCTTTTGTGTACTGCTTCTGCTCGCGCTTGCTCTGCTCTTTGACGCTGAAGCCTGCGTCGCGTTCTTGGTTCTGCGTGTTAACCTCGTGTAAGGCTGGCTTAACCCGATGTTATCGCTCTTTAACACTACCTTGAAGACATTCTTAAGCTTCTAAATGTTCAGCCAGTGTCGGCCTGAAGCATACATGCAAAAGCGTGACTGAAATATCATTGCAGTTCAGGGCAAGTCTTTCCAGGACCTTGACGACGATATGAGCTCTTTACATCCTGACATTGATCTGAATACAATCTCTTAAAACCCTTCCATCGACCTGTTCCCAACCTTTGAATCTTGGCTCACCTTTGGCTTGACTTGACTTATCCGACACCTCTCAAATCAAGTACGAAATGCACCCTACATAGATCAAGATACATAATACAATCAAGATACAGCGAGCATGCCTTCGCTGTCGAAAGGGCAGGCTTATTGCGTATTTGCCGGCGTCCTGATCGCATATACCGTCCAGGTTCGCACGACTAGCTGCATCCATTATTTCATAACTTCTAAATGTTCGCAACAGTGCGAACTGGCTAGCTACCTCAACCGAGTCGGCTACGATAAATCCTTCTTCCTCCTCTATCTCACGCATTCGAGCTACACTTTCTTAGGGATATTCCACTATGCAGCACTCAAGTTCTCAGGAAGACCTATCGAACCTCTCCTCCAAGAGCTGAAAAGCACAATCAAGAACCAGCTGGACGCGTCGGCAACGGAACATTCGGCATTTCCAGCAAGAAGAGCTATACAGAGATTGCTCGCCATCACAATACTTATAGCACTCCCAGCTGGTCTGTGGTATGCTGCGATACCTATAACGAGCATGACGAGCTTGACCGCTCTGTATAATCTGAATGCGTGAGTACGATCATTTGTTCAGTCTGTGGTGTGAAGCTCACTGCTTTTACGTCTCTATACAGATTTTGGGCATACATACTATCGATATACTACTCACGGTCGGAGCGGTGGGAACTACGGTCGGGCGTAGCTGTAGGAATAGCATGTTTCGGCGTGCTAGTTATGACATATGGGGATAGCAAGGAAGACAGCTCTGCAGAAGCAGTCTCATCCAGTCATCATCTGTTTGGAGACTTGCTTGGGCTATGCGCCAGTTTCGCATGCGGTTTCTACGAGGTTGGCCATCCTTGCAATTCGCTTTCTGTGATAGCTAATCACGTATGTAATGCAGGTCTGGTACAAGAAGTTCATCGCACTACCGTCAGCATCAGATTCGGTCACGTCGGAACACAAAGCGAGCTATTCGCAGATTCCCTTATCTTCCAGATCTGGCCAAGCACGGACGGCATCGATCGACGGTAGCGATAGTCCTTCTCAGAAGCAAGATGACGATCGGAATGAAGACGACGACGAGCTCGATGCGCTCGAAGCGGAGCTATACGCCGATAAAGTCCTAGAGCACCCATCTTCGCAAACTTCAAGCATACCTACATACCTCTTCCTCTTACACGCAAACAGTATAACGACCCTCATTGGAATATCTACATTCTTCCTGCTTTGGATACCAATACCAATCTTACATTGGATGGACTTAGAAACGTTCGAGCTGCCGCCGGATGGGACAGCGTATATGGCAGTTGCAGGTGTATGCATGGGTGGTGTGGTAAGCAGTAGTGTGCCTCGGACAACTTAATTTGCATTTGGCTGACGCCATAAGCAGATCTTCAATGCCGGCTTCAGTCAGCATTTCCTTTTGCCCAGTCGTGAGCCGCAGGAAGCTAACTGATATGAACAGTGATACTTTTGCGGGAATGGGGTCCAACACTCACGAGCGTTGGCAACCTCTTCACTCTCATACTCGTAGCGGCCGCCGACGAGTTCATCGCCCTCACGAACGGCTATTCGGCTTTATCGGTTTCGACGTTAGCTGGCAGTGGATTCATATTAGCTAGTTTCGCATTGCTCATGACAGGGTAGTACTTGGCTTTCTTGAGGGCGGGCGGACCATTCAACAGCCGTCCCTCAACTTTCGTAAACCTACTGAACAGTAAGCAAGTAGTCAAAAGTGTGCGAAGGTAAATGCAGTGAGGGAAAGATTTAGGACGATTCACCACGGGAAACATGGAAGTGCTGATCGATTCAGTGTCTTCGATGCTGGTTCTGCTGTGAAGAATGAGACGGCTCTGGACTTCTCTATTCTGCGCATCATACCAGCGACTAACGCCAGTCTCCAAGTCTGCCTCTCTGCGAAGACCTCCTTCGAACATATGAACACGGCGTCGGTCAACGGCTACCCATCCGTTTGGCCCCATGTGCTCTTCGACAATGAGCCATTTGGTCCCACCCCGGCCTTGTGTGGTTGTAACGCCTACACGTTTGTACTCCTGAACGGTGCCATTGGGATACTCGCGACAATATGTCGTGGTCTGGACGGTTTTATTGGCGCTGATCCGGAGATCGAAAACGTATTGGCGTATAGTGAAACCTGACATGAGGCAGCCTTGCAAGGAAACGGAAGCAGCAGGGTCTCCTTTTCAGCTTGTGATTGTTCGAGTGAAGAGGAGGCAAGATGAAGCGAGGTCTTTCACAGAGTTTTGATATGTTGACACAGCCTCTGTGCGTGTGAGCAGAAATTTGCAAGAATGAGGAAGAAGGGAGGTATGCGGAGGCGAGCTTGAGACTGTGTCTGCAGCGTGGCATCAGTGTGCTGTGGACGTTTGTCTCTGTCTGTTCAATTGCAAGCCTTCGGACTGCGAATCAATGGCGAAAGATGTGGGGAGGAAAGACTCTACAGAAACCGGCCGTATGGATTGTTATTGGGATACTCTGTACGAGGCCTAGGAGTGGGGATAAGCTCTCCGTTCCGATCACAAGGAGTGGTCACACCTCCCAAGTGGTCGATCTTCTGGTAGCCTCGATTTGCCAGCCGCTGGATGGTGTAATGCTCGACTATGTTTACGGCCCCAGTTATGCGGTCAAGTTTCATCGTCTTGGACTCAAACCAGCCTGCCGCCTGGTTTGACACCACTAGGCGTCTTTCAACTTCGAGGTCTGGAGCAGTGCCATCGTGGTATACACGAAACCGCTTCATGAGCCGCGATTTAATGCCATCTTGGCTTATAACTGTATCATCGTTACGCTGTTCAGTAGTGTAACGAGGCATATCGTGCTTTGAAGTTTCGGCGACGGGGGCGGCGATGCGACAGCGTGTGTAAGAGGTACTTCCTCTCACTTCGTCTCTACTGGGCCGATCCTAGACTTTGTATGCTAGGATGCGCTTGTATCGTAGATGTCGTTGGTTGACAAACCAAGAGCAGAGCTGAAACCCAACGCTGCTGGAATACGAGAAGCACAGCTTAGACAGAGGTTTGCCCATGAAAGGCGGTAGAAAGCCATAAACCCAAGCAGGAGGGTCAGGAAAGAACCTCTAATGCTTTGAGTACAAAAGCGTACCTTATGTAAGTTGGTACTGCTCACAGCTTAGACAGTGAACGACAATACTTCAAATAAGGTTGTGTAGGCCGTGTAGGCCTGTGAAGGAGCCCGGCACCGTTGTGGAGCAGAGAGAGGAGAGGGTGCATAAGACAACTACAGCTGATTGCCGCAGTGGGTGACAGCATAAAAGGTATAGGTGAACGTCGCTTGCCTACACTCGCACGGCGTTTGCTTTAAACGAACGACGATGTCCAGGAAGATAAAGCACTGCGCAGTCAAGTTGTGCTACGCACACTCGGTATCCTTGAAGGCCTCGAAAGAAGTCGACGCTTTCGACCATATGCCTACTGTTTTCTGATTCAGCGTGTCAGAAAAGAGCTTCCTCATCCAGACCGGAGCAAATTCAGATTACGTTCGTGAATCGTACTGTCCATAAGGAGTTTGAAACGACGTCATCAGATTGCCACCCTTTCTTGCTGCATTCGAGGGCGGTGTCGTTGTTGATGGACCGGGCAGATTTTGCGCTCAGCAGATCTGCTTGGTGCCAACACGCTAAAGACAGAAAAAATGCAGTCAGAAACATCCAGGGACGCGGACAATAGCCATGCATGTATCGTCATCCGAGACTTCGCGTATGACCCGGACATGCGAGCCTTTTCAGGGAGACCAGACGAGGGAGCTGCTCGTATACCCAAGATTACCAGAATCAGTAGCCATCTACGTTCCAGCCGACCATCAGACTGCAGTCGACTCCAAGGTGCTAAAAATCCATCGATAGACGTCGAGCAGCTGGAGGAGCAGGTCATTTCCGACAGTCCAGAAGAGATGAACGGAAAGGATTACCTGGGAGCAATGTATTAGTACGGAAGAGGGGGATAAGGATATCTATTGATCGAGGTAGTCTATTCGTCATCTTTTACATCGTCATTAAGGTGACAAAAGTTACAGATTGGATGGTGCGGGAGGAGATGAAGATCAGGGAACGTAAGAGGGAAGCACCAGCTGTGGTTGTCCGTGAGAATGCTCCAGATTGTCCGTACGTCATTCGGCCCGCTTGCCGTGCCCGTCTCTTCTGATTTACTGAATGCCTGCATCTATCTTCTAGTATAAACTTCTCTAAGGGCGATGGCTACCCTCTGCCACTTTGTCAAGCTGACTCTTTCGCCCTGGTATTGCGGGTTCGGCGTCCTTCCATCTTGCAAGAAAGCCTTTTTGCTGATCTCCGCTCCAATGCCGATATAGACTCGTGTAGCCGCCCTTATTCCAGCCTGACATGATCTAGGTAGTTTTTGAATAGCTTCGCTCGTTCCTACTTTGTGCTCTTCTGCCAGGTCTAGCATCTGGCGGATATAGACTGGGTATCTGAACTCGGCGCTTGTAAGCTCGCGCTTTTCGCTTGCTGCTTTTTGTAAATTGGCGTAATCTTGCAGTCGCAGCGATACCTCTTTCTCGCCTCCTTGTATCGATGATTCCTGCTTGAACCAATCTTGCGGGATGTATATTCTGCCTTTCCCTGCATCCTCTCTGATGTCTCTCGAGATATTCGTGATCTGCAGCGAGACTCCCATACTTGCTGCTCTGTCTAGTACTCTCTTGCGCTCTTCCTCATCCTCGAGCATGCCTTCGTTCGCCCACATTGCCCACACGCACATCTCCGCTACGCTCGACGCTACTAGCCTCGAGTATTCCACGAGATCCGCTTGTGTGACTATAGGTCTGTTCTCTGCTTCGAGGTCCCACTCGTAGCCAGCTATTAAGTCGTCGAAGGGGTATCGAGGTATGCGGGAAGAGATGGTCGAAAGGAGGAAGAAAGCTGATTGCGCATCTACTGGGACGCGCTTATGCAGAAAGGCCGAGATGGCATATGCTGAAGGTGGTTGTGCAGGAGCTACATATCCGTTGGTCTTGCCATCGCCTGGATGTGAGGCAGATGTCGCCGGGTAGAGCAAGTCCAGCCATTCTTTGCTCATTGCGATAAGTTCCCTAGCTTCTTCTTTCGTTGCCGACTCGTCGCAGAAGTCGTCCAACACTCGGCAGAATGCGTACAGTATAACTAGATCCCGCCTGACGGCTGATGGGAAGATGTAAGACGCTGTATGGAAGGATCTTGAATGAACGGCGAGTACTTCTTGCGTCTTTTCGAATGCTGGTATCCTTGCGCGATGCGACGAAGAAAGATTGTCCACGCGCAAGAGCAGAGACCGCACGAGAAACTCGAGAAACTCCTTTGGTTGTGATGTGGTCGGCTTGATGATCTGTTGCGACGAAGTGGACTGTTTCGCTAGAAGATCTCCGAACACATCGATGACTGCAAAAGAGCGGTCGAAAGCCGACATTCCCAAGACAAGGAGGAGGTTCGTGACGGTGAAGAAAGTAGCTTCTTCCAGTGGTAGATCTTTCCAGACAAAGTATCCTGTGGATGTGCGCTCGGTGATATGCCAAGTTCCTCCTCTTAAAGCGATTGTATCCACCATGCAAAGGTACAGCGTCGGGATGATTATCGTCAAGAGGGAAGTCCTCGAGCGTGAGAGGAAGTGATCTCCTGCTATCGTCCATAAGAACAGCATGACGGGCGTTATCCACCATCCTATGCATCCGAGATAGAAAGTATGCGTCTCAGGGACGGCCATTTGCCAGCCTGTAATTCCTGCAGCGACTAGGACTCCAGCAGGTGCCCATCTCAGTAGCTTCCTGGGCAGAGTATTTGTTGAGAAGAGAAGATGCTGCGAGGGTGTCTCAAAGAGCCCAAGCAGGATATAGAGCTGAGAGGTGAAGATCGATTGGATGATGAAGAAGAAGACCTCTTCTATAGGGACACTCCTGATAGTAAGCATTACTGCCCACTGCGAAAAGAAAGAAGAGACAGACGTAAGCACGTGCAAAACAGCGCAGATCCAAAGAAAGAAGTCGGTAGATAGCAAGGTGTAGCGCACATCAGGGTAAGTCCATGCATGGTTTCTGATGATGTATGAATCCCATGGAAAAGTGTAGATGACAGCCAGAGTGACATGGAAAGCGATAGTGAAGAAATTCCGCTTGCTGAGGACAGGACTGAGGAGGAGTGAGAGGACCAGAGTCGCCGGGATGGTGTATACAAGATGCCTAATCGCAATATACGTATCATCAGCTTGTACTCTTCACGCTTTCCCACATTTCTGCCGTTTCTTTCAGCGTGAACACTCACACCCGCCAGTACGTGAGCAGCATCTTCTCTGCCTTTTGTCAGGGTATCTGGCCAGATGTCTTGAACGAGGTAATGCTACTTCTTCACTTCATAGAAGCATATTAAAGCTGTCTTGAAAAGTAGAAGTAGAGTAAAGTCGCAACGAGAGAATCAGCGCTTCGGCAGGGCACAGGCAAGGAAACAGATAGATCGATAAGGCTTTCTGGGTATCTGATCATACAGTCTTCTTATTCTATCCATGTACATTACGATGCTACTTTGCGATCCCTCGAAAGCTACATTCCCTGCAGAATAGGCGCGCAGATCGTACTGCATCTCGGGCGAAGCTCTCGGAGGTTAGACACAGGCGAAATCACTGAAAAACACAATCATGAGAAGCATACTTGCAAGAACGCTACTGGGACGATGCAGTACTTCTACAACCGTCGCAACGACCACTGCTCGGGCGCGGCCAGTCCAGGCATATTCATTCTTCACAAAAGCTGGAACAAGGACAACGCAGCTTGCTCAGCAGCAACAAGGATGCAGTCATCACCATCATGCACATGGAAGCTGTAGT
This sequence comes from Erythrobasidium yunnanense, assembly GCA_001600175.1. Taxonomy (NCBI): domain Eukaryota; kingdom Fungi; phylum Basidiomycota; class Cystobasidiomycetes; order Erythrobasidiales; family Erythrobasidiaceae; genus Erythrobasidium; species Erythrobasidium yunnanense. Next base: position 2,298,819 of record BCJC01000003.1, read on the forward strand.
AGCAGCGTAGCCAGCGGGATAGGAAGTCAGCAGACAAGAGGGATGAAGGTCCGGTCGTCCGTAAAGCTCTTCTGCGATGGCTGCAAAACGGTCAGGAGGAAAGGCTATCTGTACGTAGTGTGTAGCAAGGATCCAAAGCATAAGCAGGTACGTGATTACCCTGACAGGTCACTGCAAGGCATCGTGCTGATTATTCTGGTTGCAGCGTCAAGGCTAGAAGCAACAGATCTCTAGCACGCTGTACGAGATCATCACTTCAATGCATGCCTACCCTCCACTGGACCACAGCACGCCCTGGCTTATGTGGTAGGCTCTGCTCCTGTCCCAGCCGGCTTCCGTCCTCATCTGATCTGCTCCTCCCATATCTGCTTGCAATACTGATTCGCGAGTGCAGTATGCAACACTCGACGTAGGACATACCGACAGCTTCTCTTGAGACGAGCTACACAGCGCGTTCGCAGCGGTGTATATCAGCAAACATCCATAATCGCAGTCCAACGTTTGTACACACATAGCAGTCACATACGTAGTCATGAAGTGGAATGACGAGGTAGAGACAGTAGGAATTGGAAAGTGAGTAAGAATTAAGAATGTCAAAAAGACCAGCAGGTCTGACTTCGCACAACTCTTTAAACAGTGCTTCGCGCTGTACAGTCACCTGCGTTCCTCAGGTCTACGCTTGCCAAAGCAGCCGGCGGACTATAATGCGTGCTCTCAGCAGCGGAACAACCCGTCAGTTTGACCGATGTCTTTTACTTACCCAACCAATCACTGTCATAATCTCCGGGCTGATCTAGCAGCGTTGAACTCTTGGTGTCCCCCTTCTCCATCTGTTGTGCGCGACCATCCTCTCATTTTTTTCTTTTGTGCGACACGAGGCTGTGCGCTGTTAATCAAACCCCACGATGTCTTTCTCTCTCTATCCTCTTTTCTCTCTCTCTTCACATCTGCCATCTCAGTCTATAACGGTCTGACAGGCACCTGCTCGCATCAATCAGTTACATTCTGTCTACATCAGGTATGGCCGCCCGCCTCAACCTACGAGATGCCTTGCAGACCGAGTTCACTGAACCGGATGGCACCAAAGTCCAGGAAACGCGTTGGGACGCAGGAACAGGACATTCCTATACCTTTCGTCGCGTTGTGACGGACCCCTCAGGGCTCTGGAAGCACGATAAGAGGCAAGAGTATGACATCATCAGCGACCACTGGCAGACCATACACGAGATTGTGATTGAAAAACTGCCGGGCGACATATACAGAGTGAACGACTGCCTAGCTCGCAGAACTTTCTGTCGGAACCGCCGTGGACATCGGGTCGAAGATCCGGAAGGCTTTCCGAACAACTTTCAGTTTACAGAAATCAACGAGCCGAGGGTGTACCAAGAGCGATGGTGCGAGGGTACCGAAGTTGTGAGGATTGACCATCAACGTGGCGGTATCAAGAGAGAACGCTTGAACCCGTCACCCGGGAGAAGGGAACCCAGAAGGATAAGGCGATAAGCGTTTCAGCGAAGGCGTCTGCTGTTCCGGTTCCTTTTCTAGCTGTTCCTTCCTGCAATCCAGGACTCCCCGTTGTTCGTTCTGTGCCGGAATCTGAAAGAAGAAAACGCGGACCGATGCCACTACAAAGTGTTGCGTACAGACAGTCATACATAGCCTCGACTGCAGGCAGACTGTTCTCCATTCCCGCTCCTGCTTACATGACGGCCTGCGGATGTGCGCGGTTGAGTAGGACCTTCGATGGTGACAAAACTCAGTATGCGCAGCGCCTGTACAGCAGCGTCTGGTTCATTGAATTTTGTTCTGAACTTATAGTGGTGCGGTACGAAATGAAGAAGAGAACAGAACCGGCTCTACAATAACGCTGGATCAATGAGACCCTCCGCTAATAAGGTCTGCAGGAACAGGTCGGAATCGCTTTGCGGGACTGGAATGTCGCTGTACCCTTCAACCGTACTCGATCATTCTCTGCTCCCTTCGCTGCTGTCTGCCTGCTCTTCACAGCTTACATGCGATTGACCCTCAAGGCCGCGACTGCAATGCTGCAGCTGCTCTGGCGCCTCATCCTTATGCCGATACCTACAGTGACTGAGGAGAGCTGACCTCTTCATAAAGCTTGCGTCCTTGCAGGCGGCGAAGGGACACCGAAGCGGATGTTCAGTTGTGTAATGTGCTTCTAAAGCGGGCATATCTCCGAAAGCCGGGCGCGGCCTAACCTCCTTAGCATGGGATGCATGCATGCAGATATGCACTTGCTACTTGAAGCAACGGGGTCAGTTGGGTGTCCGGTGCGTAGCTAATTCGCCTGAGTTGAACTGACCGCCATGAATGCGTTTGATATGGAGGTGTAAGCTGCTCACTGTCCCGTAGGCCTTTCGACACGCATCATAATTGCATCTGTATTGCTCTGCCAGTGGCTTCTGTCTTGCAACCGCACCACATTTCCTCATATGTGTGCTAAGGTGTCCGGCTTGTGCGAATTGGGCTTGACAGCCGTCCACAGAGCACTGATAAGGCTTCTCGCCGGTGTGGGTCCGCATGTGTCTATCTACTGCGGAAGGGGAGACAAATGACTTGGCGCAGCCTTGCCGGCGGCAGCGATATCGCTCTGGAACCCTGGTGATGCCATGTCCATGCTCTTCGGACTTGTGTAAGCGCAGCATGTAAGCCGTGTCAAAGCTCTTCGCGCAAGATGAGCACTAAAGAGGAGCATGAGCATGAGCAGCAGTTCTATCGGCGCATACGTAGAGGATGTGCCCACTGAAAAGCCTTCGCCCTCCTTGTGGATGCTTTGGAGATGAGCCTTGAGATTGTGCCGTTGCCAAAATCGAGCTTTGCAGCCATCTCTAGGGCAGGCCAGCCGTCTCTTCTCAGCATCGCTTTTATGTACCCGTCGCATATGCCGAAGGAGATATTCACGCGTCGTGAAACTCCAGGCGCACCCGTCAAGCGTGCATTTGAACGGTCTCTCGCCGGTATGTGTTCCAATGTGCGCCTTCAATTCGCTGTAGAACGCGAATGACTTTGTACAGCCCGTCCAGGAGCAGACTTGTGATAAGAGGCGTTTCTTAAAGGGAGATAGTGTAGACGGCACAGTCGACACCGCTTTGGTGCGAGGTGTACCAGAAAGACCAGCTTGCTTCTTTATGCGCGAATCGTACTGGCAGTCTTCGTCGCTGTCGTTCTCATAGCTGCTATCGCTGTCGTTGCCGCTCTTGCTTTCCTCGCCGTCTAGCTGTCGACGCGTTCTTTTTCGCGATTGTTCGGCGCTGCCCGCAATAGACAGTAGCTCTATCATTATCCACAACAGATGTAAGCGTCTCGCTGGCCTTGCGCTCTCTCAGAATGCGGGTTGTCCGGGCAATCATCTTCTCTTTATGCGGGGCACAAGTCGCGTTGGAGCGGAGGAGAGAAGCGCGATTTCACGAAAGCTCTTAGCAGAAGACATGTGTCAATAACATCAATTCTGCGCCTTGAAGAATGACCCTAGACTACGAATGGCGCAAGAGCGGTATGCGATATTGGCCAAGCTCTTTGACCTCTTTTTCCGCATGCACACTGGCGGCCGCACTCGAAGTTGGATGTTATTCATGAACGTCTACATTACTATATCATGCTCCTGCCATGTCGCTGTCCCTTCGAGCGATGATTCGGCACCGAGTCGACACTTTCTGCTGGCGAGATCTGAAGTCGAGGTGCGATGTTGACGAGCATGCCTGAACCTGGTACAAGTTACAGCATAGCAACCTTGCTGTGATTTGACCAGAATGACCGCTTTCATGCATTGATGTCGGACTGTGGCTAAAGAGCAATCTGTGCCTCTTGCTTCTCTCAACCTTTACATGCTCACACAGTCTACATCCACACAGGGAGAAGCCAGTACATCGTTGATCAAAGTATTACAGCCTGCAAATCCAGTCATTTACAGCGAAGAAACGATCCAAGCATGTCGCGATTTGCAGCAAGACGAAACACTGGCGCTCGAGGCAGGCGCATACTGCATCGATGGCTAGAGCTTAGCTGACATAACATTGCAGGCCATCTACGAACAAAAGTTCTCGCATGCCCGTGACGAAAAGACCGGACATCTGGTCTTTAGCGTTTCGATAGAAGCAGACTTGGGATCCGAAAGACCAGTCATTGTCACTGAAGAAGCATACCTACGTCCATCTGAGCCGAAGGCAAAGCCAAAACCTCTGCCTTCTGTCAAGAAGCACGACTCGCAGTGGCGGAAGACACCGAATCATCCAGGTAGTCGCGAAGATGCGCTGAAACAATCTAGAGGAAAAGGTAGAGGAAGAGGGCGTGGAAGAGGCAGAGAGAGAGGAGGGAAGATCGACGTACATGCGCCAGTCTTCCAGCCTTCGCAAGATGTCAGCATCATGCAGCTCGATCACCCGAACGGCAAGAATAACGAGTCATTCAGTATGAATAAGGTCAGCGAAGCTCTAGAACTGGCCCTTCCTCCTCTTTCGCTGCCCGAGAAGGAAGAATACCACCTGAATCTTCAGTACTTGCTTCCTATCGAGCTAGTAGCAATTCTTGGACACGCCTATCCGATAGAAGAGCCACCCAGGGTAGACCTGAAGTGCGCATGGCTGACCTCTGAAATTCGGGCGGCTGTTCTAGATCGCATATCGCCGCGTGGGTTCGCTTGTCGGGTCTTTTGCTGTACACAAAACTGATTGCGAAAGTATTTATCACAGTCTGGATGAACGACTCTTCCACTTTCCTGATGGTCGACGAAATATCCGCCTATATCTCTGACGTACTAGCTCAAGAAACACCTTTACGTCTCTTCGACCGCTACGCATTCGATCCTTCCACTTCACCTCTACATACAAGTCTAGCAAGTCGACTAGTTACACACGATCGTCTTACACGTCATTCGACCTTCTCAAGCGAGTCTTTCGCCTGCGGCATCTGCCTGGAAACGAAGAAAGGCGCGAGATGTACACGCTTACGAAACTGCCAGCATGTATTTTGCGTGGAGTGCTTGTGTAGCTTCTTCGAGCTGAATATCAGAGAAGGCATGGTCAAGAACGTTAGTTGCGCGGATTATGAATGTGTAAAGGCGAAAGCGAAGGGTAAAGGAGAGGAGGAGAAAGGCAAGGTTGAGCTGGACGAGATAGAAGCTATTGTGGGTAAAGACCTAACGGAGCGGTATACATGGCTTGTTGAGAAGCAGAAGATCGAAAGCGGTAAGCATATCTTCTACGCATTATGAACCTGCAGCTAAACCTTAGTATGCGCAGATCCGACGGTCACCTACTGCCCCCGTGAGACCTGCAATGCTCCGGTACCCAAAGAAGCCGACGAAGCGTACGAACGTTTACGTATCTGCCCCAAATGTGCATTCTCATTTTGCTGCTATTGTCGACGTACATATCACGGCACCAAGTCCCGCTGCGTCTTCTCGCAAGCCAGCTCTATCGTCGATAAATACGTCAATGGAAGCGAGACGGACAAAGCACAGCTCGAGTCGAGATATGGTAAGAATAACGTCAAGAGACTAGTCGAAGCATATTTGGAAGAACAGGCGAACGCGAAGTGGATCGAGGAGAACTCGACGAGATGCCCTGACTGCCAGCTGGATATCGAAAGAAGCTTTGGATGTGCACACATGACCTGCAGCAGATGTCAGTGCCATTTCTGCTTCCGATGCGGTACTCGTTTGAACGGTCGCGATCCTGTGAGTGCTGGGCTCGCCTACTTCGTTCTCGGCTGACCATTTACACCCATAGTACGCCCACTACACCGCACCAGGCTCCTCCTGCTTTGTATGTGGTGTCTCTTTACATGCAAACCTGTTACTGACGTCCTGCTGCTTCTTCAGAACAAGCTCTTCGAGTACCAGCCCTCGGACGAACAGATGAACGAGGCACTCTTTCAAGCCATGATGGATTAGTAAAGCATACTGTAGCATTGCAGAGAGAGCATCTAGACACAACGACATGGCATGAATGTATTGAAACAGTAGTATGGTGCTGTCGATCTGTTGTTGACAACGATGATTAGACTGCCGACATTGCGACCACTGCTGAAAATTGGTATGAAATGAATGGTATGAAGGCCGGGGTCCTACAAAAGTGCAGGATCGATAAGGTGGTCGTATGAGGAGCATTCCATCGTTTGGGCTGCTGTCGTCTCTTTGGTTTGATGGGCGGACAATTCTTCGAAAGCACCCAAGTACCCAGCTTCTCTTTCGCTTTCGCCGGCTTCTGTTTCTTCTTCCTCTTCCTGATTTACATCGGTCTGGCCCTCCGTTTCGCTGCTCTGATCCTCCTTCTCCGGCACGCCGTCCAGATGCATCTTGATACAATGCTTCTTGAGTGCCTTATTGTTTGCGAAAGTCTTGCCGTCACATCCAGGCTGATAACACGCAGGCGGATGATCGGACTTGTTGTGCGCTTGTAGGGCGGACCAGTTTGCGAATTTTGGAGGAGTAGCACCAGCCGCTTTGTGCGATGGATGCATGCAAACATAGCGATCCTCTGCGAAACATACGTTACGATCAGTATATGTACGCTTGAAGGCGGAACAGTGATTCTTACCTTCGTGTGTCTTCGCATGAGTGCGTAGCTTGGAGCCGGTCTTGAAGGATCGATCACAACCTTCATGAGTACAGATGAAAGGATTCGTTCCTTCTGGCATGTGAGCTTGAGCGACATGCGTTCGCAGCTTATGGTTTTTATTGAAAGACTCGGAACATTGTGGGCACTGTGGTCTCTGTCAGCATGCTTTCTTCCTTCTTCATCATCTTGGAATACACACCTGATACGCTCCCTTATCCTGCTCATGGACCAGCTTGATATGCCTCTTGAGATGTTGGTTTGTCCAGAACCGTTTCTCGCAGCCTTCTTCTGAGCAAGCCAGCGGTTTCTCCGTATCATCACTTGCATGACTTCTCATATGAGCTTGGAGATGCGTGTCTCGGAGATAGCTAGAGTCGCAGCCTTCGAAAGTGCATTTGTACGGTCTTTCGCCTGTATGAGAGCGAATATGCTCTGTTAAGCGGACAGGCTTGCCATAGGATTTGTCGCAGCCTTCCCAAGTGCAGTAGTATCGAGCTTTCGGTTTTGTTGAAGCTGAACGCGAGCGAGAAGTTCTGGCCTGTTTGGATTTTGCCGTTACTTTCGGAGCAGGTAAGGTTGACGGGCCAGCTTCATCTTCTGATTCTGAAGTATCATTCCTGTATTGATCGTCTTCGCTTTCGCTCTCGCTTTCCTCGCTGTCTGGCTGCTGCTTCCTTCTTTTGCGATTTCCTTCGTCGCTTCTTACGACGAGCTTGCCATTGACGATCTGGACTTGCGGACTTGCATACGACTTGCGCTTGCCCAGCTGGACAGCTCGAGATGTCGAAGCAATCATAACTCCATGTCGCTAGGTTTACCAGGTTGAGCGAAAGAAAGTCCGAAAAACATGCAAGGTCAATGAAGGTCAATCCGCGGTGCAATAATAGCATTCTAAGCTCATCTATAAGATATGAACTACGCCTGCACAAAGCTACTGCGGGATGCCCAAGCTCTAACCGTTCCTACTCCCGCTTCCTGCCCTAGGCTTTTTGCGATTCCCTCAGCTACGCCGAGCGTTTTCAAGCTTTCCAGCTTGTTCAAGTTGTCTACATTCGCACTGCTGCCTCCAAATCTAGCTGCTCTGCCTTGATAGCCCAAAGACTGGATAGATGAGTTTGCGGAATCGAGGGCTCCGAGCAGAGAGCGCATGTTGTTCTCGAGCGAGTCGTCGGCGCTGAGAGAGCTGAAGGATTTGCCTTGCTCGGCGACGGACAGAGCTTGCGCTTCGGGGTTTGAGGCCATGAAAGCGGTCAAGAGAGCGGAAGACGTGATTGTGACCGGGTAGCTAGTCAACATAGTCGAAGGGGTCAAGCCGGTAGAGGCTAGCGAGGCATAGTCGAATTTGTGAGAGCTGAAGGAGCTAGAACCCTCGAATAGGGTTGTAAATGCGGGCGAGAGCGAGTAAGCTTTGATATCGAGAGAAGATGAGCTCGACGAGCTGGTGTCTGTCGAGACAAAGGCGCTTAGCAACGACATACGTATAGCCGCAAGGCTGCTCACCGTATACGATAGCTACGCCGCGCCTGTTCGCCCGGACTGTCCTGTACTTTGCTGTCTGTCCTTTCGCTCCAGCAGTCGACCCGACGGTGCTCATAGCGCCAGCACCAGCTGCTCCTTGTCCAGCTCCAATTCCATACTGATATCTGAGCAGGACATCTACGAGTACTCCCTCCTTGAGCAAGTCGTTTCCATCCCGAGTAACGAAATATCCTCCGACAATCTCATCGTCCAACTGCAGCTCCTTCGCACGAGGGATATAGTTTGCAATGAAGTTTCTTGCATTGCGGTATGCCGTGTCTACTTCCTTCTCACGCTCAGAGACCACTTTATTCGCTTTTGTTCGCTCGTCTGCATTGGCTTGCGAAGAGGCTAGGGAGACGCTCGAGAGGGTTGTAATAGTGCTGGGTAGTAGATGATTCGCAGGCAGGCTGAAAGCATTCGAGATGCTCAATCTGTCACCCAAAGAGAGTCCGAACAAAAAACCAGCTTGGCCAGGCTGGTTGATGCCAGAGGAGAGACCAGTGACTGAGGAAGTGCCAGCTTGACCACTCGCATGTTGCAGCATCTTTAAAACGACGAGACCGTCCAGCTCGACTCGCTCGACAGGTCCGTCGTAGTCTGCTTCAGATTGCAGAGCTTTGCTGAGCTTGACGGGAGCGCTGGGCGTCGACGTCGATGATTGCTGCTCTGTTTTAGGTGCAAGACGCGCCTGTGCAGCGGCTGCACGTTCTGCGAGAGTAGCCATGGTCGTTGGGTGGATGGGCAGAAGGGCGAGTCTCACAGGAGCGCAAAGTCGACGGATGATCACTTGGATGAGCATGGTAAATGTATAAACGACATGTCAAAAGCTATGCACACGATCTGCCTGCTGGTGAGGTCAATCCGAACTGAGATACTTCGCCTTTGGCACTTTTGCGATGAATAACGTCCAAGCGAAAGCTACGCGAACTTCGGAGCAAGGATTTGCATTGCCCACATACTTAGGAAGTGAGTTGATGCGAAGGTGAAGAAGCCTAGTTTCCGCCGTACGAGACCTATGTCAAGGAGAAGGGAAGCAGACATTAGGGAATATGTTTAGGGCATGCAAGATATTACATCTACTTACGCCATTCTCTCCGGTCTTCTGAATCATGCTCTTGCCGGCCAATGCCTTCCTGAGCTGCGCGACATCGTAAGGACTAGCCGAAGTTTCCTGCCCGTTCGCCAGTGCAGTCGACTTGATCGTTCCGTCCGGTAAGGTGTACTCTTCCTTCATGAGCTTGACAAGCTCAATCAAGTCTTCCACCGCCTGTTTAGAAATCTGGAAGTGCAGCACAATACGGGCTCCACCTAGCACGATCCGCTTGCGACCGTTGTCGTAGTCCAATGCTCTTCTGGTCAGCTCTGCTGCACTGAAGCCTAGAGGTTGGGTGTCGATCCAGACCATGTTGGTCTGTGTGGGGAAGAGAAGGTTGACACCCAGCTCTTGCAGCGAGCTGGCCAGATGCGCAGCCAAAGCATGAACATTCGGAAGCATGGGTAGCGTCCGCTCCATCGCGTAGTCTGCAGCAGCTGCCAATCCACCGCTTTGCCGCACACCACCGCCAAACATCTTGCGGAACCATCTGGCTTTTTCGATGAACGCCTTGGGCCCGACAAGAAGACTGCCAAACCATTTGCTTAGCCCTCGTGAACACCACTAGAAAGAAAGCTGTCGAGCCTACCTTCCGATGGGCGCACCCAAGCCTTTGCTCATGCATAGCGAAACGGTATCGAACGGGGCGCACAGCTCTTTCAAGGACATTCCGGTCTGCCCATTTGTCAGAGAGATGCCCTTGACGTATTATTCCTATACCTTACCTTCGCCTGTACTTCCCACATTCTGGCACCATCGCACTATATCTCGGATGTAAGTGAGCTACCCACTCTCGTGAAGACGGGATACGCACATGCATGGCGATACCCTTCTCCTTAGCATTCTCACTGATCCTGACAATCTCCTCTTGCGGGAAGACCATACCTTGCAGCGTATTCTCCAGGCAGATCAGCTTGGTAGGGCAGAAATGGATGTCGGGTTCGAGAATCAAGCTTGGAAGGATGTCGTCCCAGGTGATATGTTGACCATTCGATGCTACTACCGCCATCGTCGTCGCTTGCGAGTGGAAGGCAATGCCGCCAGCTTCGTACCGGCTATTCCAGATAAATTAGCGTAAAGCTCTGCCGGATAAGCCATCAAGCCTCACTGAACATGCGCTCTGCTATCACAGACTACAGAATGAGGAGGTTGTGTAAGGTGTGTTCGGATAGCGAGTTCTGCGTGAAGCGAGCTTGAGTATATTGTTCTGCCGCACATTCCACTGCGGAAGGAGCTGGCGTACGATTCGTCATAGTGCCAGAGACGCAGAAAAGGGCGGCTTCTTTGCCGGTGAGCTTTGCGATCTTGTCTTGAAGCTGGTTTGTCGCGCGGTCTTGACGGTAGACATCGTCTCCTAGGGAAGCTGTCGCCATAAGCTGGATCATCTCTTGATCTGGTATGGTAATGGTATCGCCTGGTGAAGTAGCATGCGGTCAGGTCGGAGTCTATATTGGTATCTATCGAGACCGCATGAAAGTAAGACTTACTTCGGAAGTCGCGCTGGATGACATTGAGAGCTTCATCATGGTCTGCTGGTAGTGGTGCAGCTCCGCCTTTCTGGTTCGTTGGTGTTGCAGCGCCGGTTGACGGGCTTCTTGATGTTCGCGAGACCATAATAACTGACTAATGACTTGGTTGACAAGTCGGTAAGGGCAGAGAGTAGATGTAGGGAGTGTATTGATGCGATGTAAAGCAGTCAAAAGCAATCAATAGAAGCTCAAGGGAAGATAGGTCTGCGAGTAAGCGGAAAGCCAAAGAAAGACTTGAATTTTGAACTCCTCTTTACTCGAGCTTGCGGCACAACTTACCGGCGAATGGTGCAGCAGCCGTTCAGAAGGCAGGCGTCAGCAGCGCTGCTTCTAGGGAACAGCAGCGCCCACCAGCCAAATGATGCTCAAAATGCAGAAGAATACGACCAGACGCCGCTGGACGCGACTCTCGAGAAGATTGGCTTTGGCACCTATCAGAAGAAACTGCTGTACGCTCGCCAAGGCTTCCTACCTCGGTTCTGCTCCTGTACATGTAGATGCTCATGCGTGAAAACAATACCCTTCGTCCCGATGATTTTGACAGCGTGCTCTGCGGATGTGAGCTGCTCGCCCAAACAAGTCCGAGAAGTTTGCTGACTGTCGTTTGCAGCTGGATGGCTCGCGGATAATGTAGGCAGAATCTATAGTCTATCGCGAAATCATTGACGCAGGCTCCTCCAGATGTGGCTCCAGGTTCGATAAAGCAAAGCCGCAGTCAAGTAGGAACAGTCGAGAGCTGACCCCGTACAGTGTGTTGCGGTGATAATTCCGCGTGTGCAAGGTAAGGCACCATTGGCTTTACTTGCCCCAGAAAGATCTAACCTGGATCTTGTGTCATGCAGAGGAATTTGGAATATCCGATCAATGGATAGGCATGCTCTCGAGCTCAGTCTTTACTGGCATGATGCTCGGTGCATGGTCTTGGGGCAGCTGTTCGTGCCCTCACCAGACGCACCCATTCCATCTAACTCCGGTATATACAGACTCGGATTCTTTCGGGCGAGTGGGACCCTTCAATGGCACTCTACTCATAGCATCTCTGTTTGGCATACTGGCCGGCTTCACGACGTCTTTTGAGCTTCTCTGCATGTGTTTCTTCGGACTAGGCCTTGGTGTAGGCGGCTCGATGCCTACAGACGGTAGGCCTGCATCGTAATAAGGATATACATGGGCTGACTAGACTTATACAGGGACCGTGTAGGTGCCCAGGCTGAGCAGACCTGGCAGCCTGCTGACAACCGTTCTGAGCTTCCTCGAAAACCTGCCTGAGCAGTATCATTACCTCCTTAGTGCGTTACTCGATGTTGCTAAATTCAGGTCAGATACTGAGCATATATCGCAGCTGCTCTATCGGTATTGTAGGCAATCCTATCTGTCTGAGCCGTATCATACTAAGCTTCTACACCAGCTTTTCACTAGGGTCGATGGTCACATCGTCACTTGCGCTTTTCATCATTCCTAGTCGCAGCTGCCCGGAGAATGGCGATCCATGCGATGTCAGAACTGAAAATACAGGATGGAGGATCTTGCTCTACACGCTTGGCGGTCTTACCCTGTTCTTCTTCCTTTGCCGGATAGCCTTCTTCAAGCTACACGAAAGCCCGAAATATGTGAGTCTGCCCCAAAACAAGTCACTGGATTGCATACTAATCCCTTGTCCAGCTCGTGACTGCTGGCCAAGAAGACGAAGCTGTCATGGTTCTGCAGACGATAGCAGATCAAAATGGCAGTGACTTTCATGTTCGATTAGCCGATGTACAAGACGATAAAGAAGGATCGAACGTCAAGCCTTCGATCTTGTACGAAAGTCTGGAGGAAGGAGAAGGCGAAGACTACACTGCGCCGGTTGTGTCAAAACAGGCCAAAATCGAGGAAGAAGGATGGAGAGCGAGTGTTCAGCAATATATGGACCGCCTGTCATGTCTGCTCGAGCCTCGGATGAAGAAGACGACGCTACTCGTGTGGGCCATCTGGTTCACGGTCTCCGCAGCTTATACGTGAGTGGGATAGATCTTTATAACTACTTGAACCTTAGTCTGAATCTACGTGTCTAGCATCTTCAACCAGTTCTTACCGAAGTTCTTGGAAGAAAAGATTGGCAGTCATGCAACTGCCAGTAGCCGCCTGGAGACCCTTCAAGAGTATTGCATATATACTATCGCAGGGTACGTGCATCAGAGCCTTCTACGGGAAGCTTCGCGTTACTGATCGATCGGTCTTTATGCTACAGTCTTCCTGGATCTCTCGTTGGCGCAGCGCTTGAAAAGCGCATGGGCCGTAAAGAAGCCATGTATATCTCGACATTTGCAACTGCACTAGGCATACTTGCCTTTGTCTTCGTAACCAATACCACAGCAGTCATGCTGGTCTCAATCTGGATATCCTTTACGGGCACGCTGATGTATGCCATTATATGTGAGTACAGGTGTAAGTATCGTTCTCAGATGCTTACTGACTCTACCTTCTCAGATGGCTACACGCCCCGATTATTCCCTGTCGCTTTCCGGTAAGTATGAAAGCTTCTGTGATGTCAAATCAGGCTGAGCAGCATATCCTACAGCGGAAGCGCTACAGGTATAGCATCCGCACTATCCCGACTGTCGGGCATGACAGCCCCTATCGTGACTGGCATACTCCTAGCCATCTCTACCGCCCTCCCCTTATATGTCGCTGCAGCCTTATTCTTGGCTAGTGCAGCCTTCATGGCTGGCTTATGACACTCTTCATCAGGAAGTAGAATATATGTCGTTGTAAATAGTGATAGATATGCTGAGATGAAGTTACAACATCAAGACTAAGAGGTAATTCTGCTATCTATACGAACGATTCTAGACAAAGCTGAGCAAATTGACTTTGGTATCCTTTAGCGAATAGAGCCACATCCAGCGGCAACGATTCTTCTCATGCTGCATAAGGCATTCTTTCAGCTTAAATCGTCAAGTCTCCAGTACTGCAACGTACATATGTCTGTATCTCATCTCGGAGCTGCAGTATGTACGATTTCCGCGATGCTGGAGCTGCCTCCAAGATCTTGCGGATGGCCTGGCCAGCAGGGTCATGGGTTATCCAAGCACACGATTCAGCCATGAGGCGGAACGATTCGCCTTCGGCATCAACGGCGACTGCAGTCGGGAGCAATGTTAGCGAACCGACTCCTTCATCCTTCCCCACCTGGCACCTTACACAATGGTATGTTTGTGGTGGCAGCCAATGCGTCGGAAACACTATCGACTGCCTTCTCTAGCACAATCTGCTTCTGCTTGTGCTTCATCTTCTTCAAGACTTCCGTTGGCATTGACAAATGCGCATCAAGCGAGTCTATGCCAGGCAGGGCTTTGCCTGGAGACGAAGCCACCGCATCAGCGGTTGTAGAGACCGCTATATCGCCCAGTCTGTCTGCTAGATGGCTCGCCAGATCCTGCCGATATACTACCCCTTTCCTCAGCCTCAGTCGTCGATGCTGGCCGAGGAATCTCACCTTCGCGCTCAGCGTTGCTGGCGAGATCTTTGACTTTGAGGATGGCGTCTCTGGCAGTAGTTGTCGCTTTCACGATCACGAGGTATCGTATACCTTCCTTCCGAGCCGTCGAGGCTATGCGATCCGGGCCAAGCTTAATGAGATCATCTGGATAGCATAAAACAGTAAGAAAGTATGGCGAGGTGCCAGGACACAGGTTCGCGTACCATCGTACATCTATGAATGTATTTCAGCACCTTGTCTCTGACATTAGTGCTGATCAACTCACAAGATCCGCCGACAGCCCATTCTTCCAAAGTTCCCGAGATATGACCAGCCGAGCATCGATGAGACCGCTCGCATAAGAGACTACATAGATCTCGCATCGTCTAGGCACTTTTTCGGCATCGGCTTTGCTCTTGTCAGCTGCGCCAGAGTAGCGAGACGCCATAGCTTGTGAGAGCTTGGACACTGCCAAGGTGGCCCCAACATGACTGCGTTCGATTTGCCGAGCTCCATGTAGTGAAAGGTCTTGCAGCAGCTTATCGTAGCTGTTGAGACAGTCAGACTTCGATCGATATTGGCCTGACTCAACAAGCTTACCGGCCTCCTTCAGCATAGATATCGCGCTTTCGGGTCTTCTGCAAACGGCTTTGGAAGCATATACCCCCGACGTTCAATTCAGGTTTGAAGCAGAGAAGAGGAGATAAAAGTATACGCCGCGATACGCCAAGACCGGAGCAGAGTTCGGCAACCTATGATTCACGTAAGCCAGATCAAAGTCACTTGCGCCGAGTATACCAACCTTCTTGACGTCATTCAAGGCTAATGCTATCATTGGTGCTATACTGGCATCCAGAGAAAGGGACGAAATGCGCCTCTCTACACCCTGAACGGTATCTTTATTACCCGTCAGTATTGACCCTGTGCTATGACCCTGCTTGCTTACCGCATATGTCCAGTGCAGCAAGATCGTCGAGCCGCTTGCGACTCAATCCCAGTTTCGCCATCTCGCCTATGACTTGCGTCCAAGGGGCTGTCAGAAGCTCATAGCGCTCAAGCGCTCTTCTGGCAGCCATCCTTCTGGCTTTCGGCAGGGCTTCGAGAATTGCAGCGACGAAATCGAAATGCCCGATAACATGTGCGATATCCTCGTTCCCTGCTGTTTCTGAGAGTACTTCGTCTGTTAACATATGGTAAGTATTAGCCCTATCTGGTGTGACTGCGAATGGCTCACCGATAGCCTGAATACATTCCGCCTCGGCAGCTAACGTGTGATGGCGTGATATGACATCGTAAGAAGCAGCTAAGAATGCTTTCGGTTGCTAAACACCAATCTTAGCCTTGTCCTAGCAGACCAGAGCAGACTCACTCCGCCCATTCGATCTTCTCTATAAACTGGACTGATGTTGAAGCGCTTGAGACGGGTGATGGTGTCATCGCGCGCGACGAATCGTGCCAGGGGAAGCACAAGATCGTAAGGCAGTCTATGACAGAGTGAGCTGGTTGTCTAGTTGACACACCCAAGATAGCTTACTGCACTGGAGTGCCTTGACGATTGAGCATGCGTACAGGTCGTCTCGCTTTTTCGTCATATAGGTCCGTCGAGGGCATAAGGAGTGGAGGGCTGAAATCGACTGCGCCTCTCAGCTGAAAGATATGCTCGAGCTTGTGCTTGACAATCTTGTCATAGGGGTTGTTGAGCTCAGAATCCCCTACTTCTACGTCAAAGGCCAGTTCTTGAGCACGTCGGTCTTCGCTGTGGGCTTGGAAGAGTGATGTGAGGACGGTTTGTATATGCGGTGAGTTCGGTTGAGCTGCATCACAAAGATTGAGCTTTGTTGCAGCGACTTGGTCGTCGACACGCACCAAGTAGTGCAAGCGTGTCTGATATGTAATCGTCTTGCACTGCCGCCGGCAAAAGCTCGCTGCGAAGGAGATCCAGTGGACCCGCCCGCTTGCCAGGATCATGTGATAAGCACCAGCGTATGATCTTGCCTTGACGTGCGCGTTTAGGATCGGTCTCGTCCCAACCTGGTGGGAAGCTGATTTCAGGTCTTCGTAAGGCTTTCAATATGTCGATTCGCTCCATTCTTGTCTCGATCGGCCAGCACCTGTGCCGGGGTATTAGACCTCGCCCGCGTTCCGTAAGGACAGGTAGCTCTCACATTTCGAAGATGATGATGCCCAAGGAATACATGTCAATCTTTAGAAAATTGCCGGATCAGACGGGAACAGACCTGTCAGGGATACAAGGCTCACTTTGTCGGTATACCGCCCGCTCTTGTCGGTATTCTTGCGACGGTCGATAGTCTCGGGAGCCAAGTACATCGATGTTCCGACTCCAGAAGTAAGATCCGAGTCGGCCTTCAACGCTGAAGCGCTCATATTGGCCAGCTGATCTGGTGCGCTTTGCTCCACAGCGAGACCGAAATCCGCCTTCACTCGAGTCAGTTGTATGTCAGGTGATGTCAAGCTGCTAGGACCCACAATGCGCACGCTTCCGGCAGCATCAAGTAGAATGTTTGATCTAGCCACGAATATCAGCTTGTCAATCGCGTATGCCATACGACTGAGGCACCTACGGCTTCATGTCTCGATGGATAATGTTGAAGCTCGTAAAGTAGCGCATAGCGTTCAGTATCTGCCTGAGAATGCGCCACATCTCCTCTTCCGTGATACCATCGTCGATTTGCTGCAATGTCGCTCAGATATGTGCAATCACAGCTACAAACCATAGCTTTACCTCTCTGAGAGTTTGGCCGCTGACGAACTACAATGCTGTTGTAAGCAAGTGAGCAAAACGCAACACTCCAGACTCACCTCCATCTGGATCAACAGAGTACGTGTCTGCCGAGGAGGCGAAGGTGGTAGTGCTTCAAGGCTTCGTTGTAATTCTGGAGTAGCGTTACGGGTGACAGCTCGACTAGCCTCTGTACTCGGATCATCCTCGTCTCCGAAATGTATAGTTGGCATAGACAGACTTCTGTTCTGATGGCCTGAGCTGATGAAGTCTAGATCTTCGACACCCAGATCGAAGTCTTCATCTCCGTGACTGATGGTCACAACGTCAGAATCGTCTTCGTCGGAATCCTCTGAATTGCTATCGGTCGTCGAGTCTGTAGTGCCGTTTCTGCTTTCAGTGCCAGAGGCAGATCCGCTAGTGAGCATACCCAGAGCGTGCTTGGCGTCTGTAGATGTAGTCTCCGACTCTACCCAACTCGTATGGTATCTGACTATTCCTGGATGCGACAAGCGGCCCCATATAGTCACCTCCCGCAAAATCTTCGATTCCAACGATGTATCTGACGGCAACTTGACTTTCTTAATAGCATAAAAGTTATTGTCCAGCTTGTTGCGCGCCTTGACAACCTGCCCGAAGCCACCTTGACCAAGTTTTTCGACTTCCTCAAACTCGCTTCTGTATCTAGACGACACAGCGACTGCTCGAGGCTGGAAGAACAAGCCTGCCTGCTCCTTTAAGAACGATTGATTGGGTGGAGAGAAAGCTTGAGAGAGGGCAAACGATGGCATCGACTCTGTTGGGAATCCTGGTGACTTTATAGGACTCTTCAAGGATGCCGGCTCAGCGGATTGCGATATTGACAGGGTTTCGAGCCGCTCCAGCAATCTAGAGGCAGACGGTGGCTTGACATCGAAAGTAGTCGCAAGAAAGGATCCAATACTACTGTCTTTGACTATCAAGCGACATCAGCTGCGGCAATCTCCACTAATTGACCAGGTCACTTACTTTCGGCCAACAAGTGAGCAGGCGTGGGGTATAGTGTGGTAGCACCAAGGCCATATAGCGTTTGCACAAAGAGTATTCCAAAATCCCATACATCAAAGCTTTTGTCGATAGCTAGTGGATTGACCTGAAGCTGGGGTGGAAGCCATTCATCTGGCATACTAGGCGGATCAACCTCTAGGAATCTGTTGGATCGATTGATGTCCAGAAGCAGTTGATACCACGATGGGCAAGACACCCTGACTAGAACCTCTCCGCTTTCAGATCGTCCGATGTGAACATGCTTCGGCGAGATGGCTAAGAGGAATTGTTATTAGCCCAATCTGCATAGAGCAGAAGCGGATTAAATACCTCGATGAGCGATGCCCTGCCCATGCAGGTAGACAAAAGCAGACAAGAGCGCTTTCCAGTAAGGCAGAGCTTTGCGCAGTTTCAGCTCTCCGACATCCTCCAGCAGATCGTGAAGTGTGCTTCGAGGCAGAGGCTCCATGACTATAAGTAATTGCCAGCTTGACGAGGTATTGTCTTTGACAGCTACTCGCTTGTAACCGTACATTTCAAGCAGGTGCGTCGACTTAAGCTGACTCGTTCGGGTCAAAGCGTCCTCTACTGCTTCGAGCTTGCGTAGGCCTGGCGCCGTCGAGAAATACGGAGAGTTGAGGTCTATGACAAGAAGAGCACAAGGCAGAGTAACTCCGTGTCGAGACGAAGCTACGGCCTGAGCATGATAGTATGTTCCGATCACCGCTGGGCGACAGTCATGCATTAGATGGGTACAGGTAGAGAGGCCAAGCTCTGCTCACTGTGACATATTACGGATCCTCGCACTAGTACGTCTGCCAGTAGATTGCCAGGCAGTCGCAGTGGCTTTTCGAATTTTTCAGTTGCAGCATATCCCGGGATGTCGGTATATGTAGATTGTGTAGCTTCTCTGTCTGCTAGTATCCGCTGTTCTCGAAGACGGGATCTCTTGTATTCATTGGCTTCCATCTCAGCCTGCATCCTCTTTTCTTCCTCGAGCCTAAGCATCGCCTGCCGCTGTTCCTGGATCGCAGCTTCATTGGATGCTATGGTTTCTTCCTCTTCCGCTCTCTTGGCTCGATCTTCGATCAAAGAGGTCATCTTGCCAAAGCGAACGACGGTATTGTGGTCAGCAATGAAGTTGGAGGCTGTCGTCGCAAGTTCATAGATCATCTCGTTGCCCAGGAGAGACTTTGACGTGCTCTTCAGCAAGTCTTGCAGGGCATCTCGTTGCGCCGGTGAGATGCCGACAAGTCGCTCCAGCTCGATTTGTGGAGCCAGCTTGGGATATGTTTTGGGAAGTCTGAATAGCAACATCTTAGTGTGCGCGCGCCCTTGCCTACATGCGACTCCGATTGTCTCACTTGACGTGAAGGACTAGATTGACTGCTGTCTTTAGGTCCTCTTCCGCTGGGTAAATCTTCAGGGCAAACTCATGTACGGCATTGACAGACTAGATATGAAGACAGGATCAGGAAAAGCCAAGGGATAGGTAAAGATCTGACTCGCTTTCCAGACAGTGTGGCTCTCGACTTCGTCAAAGTCGTCCATGAAGATGGCTGTATGTATGTTACTATTTGCACATCTGCATGACATATTGAAGAGTCGCACCTCGAAGAGCCTCCACTTCCGTATCTTGAATATCCTTGAAATCCATGAGGGTGATGGTTTACGGTTTTTGTCGATGAGGTTTCAAGGCTATTGAGCAGCCAGCTATCCTTTGATCAGACATGTACAGAAAGGTCCTAGTAGGCTTGAAGATTCCTAACAAGTTCGTCTGATGATGACCCCTATCTTGACTTGCAGGTCTCGTCAACTCCAACATTTTCGACTTGTATTTTCTGGCTTTCAAGACGGCAAATGCAAGTCTAATATTCTGTACACCTACGAATCGCTGCGTCAAGAGTGCCGCCAGCTTTTGGCTCGACAACGAGGATGGCCTTTTCGTCGCGGCTGCATGAAGCGAGCCAGAACGAAGCAGGAAGTTCGCAGCAGCAGCAGCATGGCAGCATATCGAAGCATCATGGTCTACATATGTCACGCTCAGGTAGTGTGGCTTCAGGCCTATCGAAAACGGGCGGTTCGCAGCTTCCTGGCTCGGTAAACAAACCATTTGGCGCTTTGAAACGGTCTACAACGCAGGCCAGCGGGCTGAGTAGCAAGTCGAGCAATAATACAGTCAAGAGACAGCTTCTGCCTAGTAGCAAGAGCAAGGAAGATATCTGGGGCAGTTCTTGGAAGTCGAGCTCGGGCGTGACGAGCACAACACAAGATCGATCAACAACTCCACCGTTGTCGCCTGGAACAGCGAAGTCGACACTACCAGTACAACAGAGACCTACAATGACTGGTCTACGCTCTCCACCGCCTTTTTCCAAGTCGCTGAAACCGAAGCGTTCAATCGATGCCGGCGAAAGTGACAGGCCTCCAAAGAGACCGGCCTTGGGCAGCGCTCTCTCATCCTCTTCGACTTTCTCTTCTGGTCTATCGAGACTCACGGAGGATGCAGCCATCAATACAGCGCCAGAGAAACCGGTATTCAAGGCAAGACGGTCGATTGCAATACCCTCTTCGAGGACTTCGAGTGCTCTGTCCTCCCTGCAGAGTACTGAAAAAGCGACAGACGCTCCTCTGGCTGCGCGCAGGACATCCAATATCTTCGCCCAGAGCTCGTCGTCTCTGGCACCACTCGCATCTTCTTCATTAACTCTCTCGTTCTCGCCCTCCAAGTTCGGTCTGACTGTCCCAAGAGAGTTCAACTTCTCTGTCTCGCCAAAGGACAAGCCCAAAGCTCTCCAAGCGGAACATCATAACAACGATATAAAAGCACGTGGTCTGGCACCATCACCGCTTCAGCCCAACGAGCATGTTCCGCGACCCATAGCACCTGTTTCTGCGTCAACCACGCCTCAGAAGCCAGCGTACGGCTCTTCCTCAGCTGCATCGCCTATTCAGCTCAGCGGACAGGATGCCAACCTGAAAAGCTTCGATCTCATGCAGCGTACGATCGAGAAGAATAAGGAGGTCAGAACGATGGGAATGATGATGATATCGCCTACAAGAGGGAGCCACGGCTCGGCCCAATCACTTGCTCAAGGAGCCAGGATGACAGACACGGGAGCGGCTCCACCTAAGTTACAGCTGCCTACCTTACCGAGCATGACGTCCAGCAGCGCTGCTCCCTCATCTTCTGCACAGAAGGCTACTACTGGCGAACCTTTTCTACTCCCATCCATACGACTTCATCCCGACGAGAGCGAGGAAGAACAGCCGTCAGCTTTCAACCTCGCTCCACCCATCTTGCCAATACCCAATCAGCCAGCAATGCCTTCCAGTCCTCTCAAGCGTCCACGATCACCATCACCTCCGCCTGCCATCGCTTCAGCTACCGGTCAACCAGGAGCATCACGGTCCATCAAGCCTAGGCGATCAATGATAACTCGAAGCTTGTCTGCAGGAGAGATCGCTAGACAGGCAGTGAAAGATGATGAGCCGTCTAAGCAAGCGAGAGCGTCGGGCTCTCAACAAGCCTCGGCAGCAAAGCGGAGAGTCCTAGGTCATGGCTTTCCTAGGGCAGCAAGCAGTCGGAATGTTGGCAGGATGGCGGCTGTATCTACGCAGGCCTCAGAAGCAGCACGCCCTCCAATAGTTACGGCCAGGAGTGTCTCTGCACCCATTCCTCGAAGGCAAATACCGGGGCAAGCAGAGGATGCCAATGCGATGGAGATATTGTCTGCAGAGTCAAATCTGCAGGAGTCAGCGAATGGAACCAATGTATCTGAAGATAGCCTGGAGATGGACACTTCCATCATGTCTTCATCGGGACAAGCTTCACTCGCTAACCTGCAAAGTCTGCTCAGTCGTATGTCGATACCTCGATCTTCCATGTCTCGTCGGTCGAGCGCCAATAATTCGACTCTACACCTACTCGACGAAAGAGCCGAGATTGAACAGGATATGCTAGCGAGCGGGAATGTCCATCCGGACAACACCAAAACAGCTACCGAAGGCAAAGTAGCCAGTACAAGCCGAGCAGTTCCGCGCTATGCGGCTCCTACCACATCTTCAACAGCTCGTTTCGCTCTCAGCTATACGAATCCAGGCGTACCCGTGCGCTCGACCTATGCACAGCAAAAGCAGAAGCACGCAGAGGCAGCTGCTCTCGGACTACCTGTACCCGTACAGCGTGGCATACCCACCCATCGCAAGATCAGCAATCCTCCTCCCGGTGCCGTACGAGGGAGCTTACTGCCGCTTGCAAGCTCTACGAGTGCAGCACAGAATGCGATAAAGCGCTCGTCCTCGTCACCTACGAAAGAGATGGATGTAGACAAGCCGAAGTCGGACAGCACGGGAGAATTAGTAAACAAGCCGGAGAAAAGCACAACTCTGAAGGATGTTGTTGCGTTTGTCGATGTCAAGACGGCCGAGGGAGATGATGCTGGAGGAGTCTTTGTCGACATCTTGCGGTCATTGGGCGCGAGGGTAAGTCTTGCTTCTTCTTCGGATAGGAGATTCCGGACCGCTGACTTGATCTCCAGGTCCTGGCACGTCCTACAGACAGCGTGACGCACATCATCTACAAGGGCGGAAGAGCATCGACGCTTACTCGCTATCGAGCCTATCGCGATCCAAAGCCTCATCTGGTCGGCGTGGGCTGGGTCGTAGCATGTCGCGAAACCGACACCCATATCTCCGAAAAGAAGTTTATGCTAGACGCGGATGGCCTAGAAAGCGTACTTCTCGATAATGTCAAAAGCAAGAGTACGAAAAGGAAGAGCTTGGAGCCGAGGAAACTGCTTAGCAGCAGTACGAGCGCAATGTCATTGGCAAGTGCGAGTACCACGGATGTCTTTCAGAACACGACATCGAATGTTCTTCAACCTGTCGAGCACAATGTGCAGTCGGAAGCTCTTCCTTTACTACAGAAGAATAGCAGCTCGAAGAACATCTTCGGAATGCATCTCAGCGCGAGCAATGCTCCTCAGAATATGGACATCGATAGAGCACGTAGGCGGACCCTTCAATTCGCTCCGAAGAGTAAGCGGATATCAACGAGTGCGTATATCCTGGCTGACAGGTTTCTTGCTTCTGCAGTCGGCTCACCACTCAAGCAGCGTGTCTTCAATGCGTTCGAAGTGGATGAGGACGCATTTGCGGACGATGATTGAGTGGAGCAACACGTTTCGTGCGCCAGGCAGTGATGTATCCAGTTTCGGGCAGTCTTCTGTTATTCCTGCATCCGAGAGAGCCTGTTGTTATTTAACATGCATCATACTAATATCCAACATTCGACAAATGTGTTCTGATGATTTGCTGCATCGAGGTTGTGTGGTGTTCCTTTGTTTCCCGACGACTTGACCTCAAATGGCGTGAACTACGATTCTACGAAGCAACGCAGCAGGACTGTTTTTCACACTCCTTGGTTCTCAACGATGCTCTCACTCCCACCGCTCGCGCCCAATTATCCGTATGCGTTCCCACCTCCTTCGTCGACGAAACGAGCCAACACGCTCCTCATCAAACATGCCTTGGTGGACCTCTTACCACTCGAAATAGGACAGCTGTACTGGTCTCTATTTACTAAACTCGTTACTGGGCGCATTACGAAGAATGAGTTTGAATTGGGATGGTCGAGCATGCGCCTGCTCAGTGTGAATAGCAATGATGCAGGAGGAGCAGGAGTAGATGATGAGCTATTTGACAAGCTCGAGATTCTGCACAACAGTTTCTTGTTGAGCATCCTCTACAATACAACCAAGACGACGCTGCCGCCGGCAAGCGTCTCAAATCAGGGATGGACGAGCAAGCGGAAGAGAGGAGAAGCTGGTCTACTAGCAGAAGGAGGCTCAGATGCATTGGGTATACTGAGCAAGAAACGGCGGAAGCTGAAGAAGCTCACAGCAGGAATGACCAAGGGTGAAAAGAAGCGATTGAAAGCGCTACTTGGAGTTACGAGTGACAAAGAAAAGGAGAAAGCTGCTCTCAGTAATAAGCCAGGCGGACCAGGTCTGCAGCAGCAGATACAGCAGAGGCCGGGTCTGTTGATGCCGCCCAGCGCGGGCTTGAAGACGCCGAGCTCAGGTGAGCCTATTGCCCATCTCATACGTGACTTCGGAGTATGCTGAATCTTTCATCACAGCCGCCTTTCAACAAGAATTCCAGCGCGTCTCAGCCCTGCCCAGCATGTATGACAGTAAGGAGATCTACGACATCAACAGCATGCGGGACAGAATGGCAGGGATAGCATACACGAATGGAGTGAATGGAGGACTGGACAACAACGTTGCCGGAATGGTGTCCGTCGCGCTTGACGTGGGTGTTTCCTTTCTCTCCCTGCGTCTCTCGAAAGCAGCCAAGCATATCTGATTTGTCCATTGTGTTCTCCTCCGACAGATTTATCTCCGAGACATCCTTTCGAACCTGCTAGGGATAGCTTCACCAGACGTAGCGGGAGAAGAGCCTCAACCAGCACCGTCAACTTCGAACACCAAGCAACCGAAAGGCCTTATCACTCGTCAGCACATGTCAGCTCTGATCGATCTCCGCCCTTCTCTCTTCCATTCCTCTCATCTGGGCAGTATTGAGCGCTTCATCTCTCTAGAAGGATGTGAATATGCAGATAATCGCGAGGAGCGTTTGCGAGTAATGGAAGTTGCAGCGAAGGAGAGGGAAGAAGCGCGGCTAGAGCGGCAGAAGCAGAAGATGAGCCAGAAGAGCAGTACCAAGACTGTTGCCGGTACCAGTAATAGTGAGAAGAAGGGTGTTCGAGGAGATTATGCTACCTCAAAGGGAGAGCATGGGTCAAGCTCTCTTCAAGCTGAGCTGTTCCCTGAGCTACCCGCGAAGGAGGTGGAGATTGAGAGTAGCAGTGAGCAGCACAAGAAGATCAAGCGACCTCCAGTGATTGCTATACCACCTTCTTCAGAGGACGACCAGCCGCAGCAAGAAACTGCTGCATCAGTCAATGTCAAGGATCTGATAGTGCAGCAGTTGAGTAAGCAGAATACTGCCCTTAGTAGTAGTAGCAGTACTAGACTTGGTCTGTGGAGGCTGCTCACTGGAATACTAGAGGCGCGTTGATGCTGTCCTTGTCCACTAGTGTAGCATAGTCCTTGTCTCTGTCTCTGTTGTGTCTCTCTCTCTCTCTCTGTAGTGCACTGCAGTCAGTACACGTAATCTCTCTGCCTCTCTCAATCTATGCTTTCTCTTGCTCTGTCATATCTTCTTTGCACTCACTCTCTCTTCTATCACGTGCAATCGCTCTCTTCCTCTCTTTCCTCTCTCTCCCTCACTTTCACTCTTCATGCAGTAATTTCCTTCTTTCTCTTGTTCTCTCTTCTCCTCCATGTCCTCCCGTCCTTCCACCTCTGCCCTCTCGCTGGATGACTGGGATGCCCTGGCTCCCTTGGACGACAAGAGCAGGGCGAGCATACTGAGAATAAGTGAAGCAAGCAAAGAGAGAATCATTCCAGCGAGGGTAACATAACACACCATCTGCACACTCATTGTCAGATGCTAAGCTGACCGTGTTGCATGCCCCAGCTCGCTCGAATTCCAGGCGCGACTCCATTAGCGACAAGACCAGCGACACCCAGCAACACTTACAACATCAATGGACATGTCAACTTGCTGCGAAGAGTAGCGTCAAGCACGCCTGTGTTGGGACAGTCGAGCGGCAGTAGCAGCAACGCCAGCGGGAGAAGAGGGAGCAGCGGGTTAGGACAACAGCAGCGCTTCAACAGGAATCATACAAGGACTATCTCCAGCACCTCCAACCTCGCCAGGTCTCAGCACCTCAATGATGCCCTCGACGACAACGACGACGAAGGCACCGAGTACGGAGGACAAGGCATCGACCACGACAATGACCCACTTCAGCTTGAAGCACCCATAGAGACGACCCAACAGTTCTTAGACTGGTTTAGCAAGATAGAAGCATCCATGGAAGGGGAACAGGAGAGGGTATACGATACATTCAGACTGGAACTACAGACGTACATCGACAACTGCGAGAGGGCAACAGAGATGCTACAGGACAGTAGAGGGTTGATCAAAGAGATGGAAGCGAATTATAGATTCGTAGAGGAGAACAGCAAAGCATTGCAGGTAGCATGCGAAGCAATGCTCGAGGAACAGAAACACCTGGTCAATGTGACGGAAGCGATAGATGCGAGGCTGGAGTACTTTAAAGAGCTGGAGACGGCTACAAGAGCACTGTCGCAGCCGGGAGACATGGTCGTCTTGCAGGATGACTTCTTGAATATGCTGGAACGATTAGACGTCTGCTTGGAGTTTCTCAAGAACAATGTGCGTGTCTCCCCATGCTCTAGCCCTCTTCGAAAGCATTACTAATGGTCAGTTGCTCATTTATCCAGCGCACCTACCGCGATGCCGAAGTCTACCTCATCCGCTTTCAACAATGTCAGACACGCGCAATGACGCTCATCAAGATGCACTTTCTCTCCGTCCTCTCTTCCCTCGGCTCAGAGATCGCTTCCCGCCTATCGTCCAACGCGTCCGCCTCTTCTTCTGGATCTG
This sequence comes from Erythrobasidium yunnanense, assembly GCA_001600175.1. Classification (NCBI taxonomy): domain Eukaryota; kingdom Fungi; phylum Basidiomycota; class Cystobasidiomycetes; order Erythrobasidiales; family Erythrobasidiaceae; genus Erythrobasidium; species Erythrobasidium yunnanense. The sequence goes on from BCJC01000003.1 coordinate 2,325,307, forward strand.
GGAAAGCGTCTTCCAACACTTCTTCTCTCGCCGTATCCAACCTCTCAGAAGCCGCTCTCCAAGCTCTGTTATACTCGAAATTCGACACCGCCATAACGAAACAGACACGAGCTCTGCTATATGAACTAGAGAAGAGGGCGCTCAAGAATCCGGAGGAATATAATAGCCTATTGCAGGAATGCCTGGGAAGCTGGTTTGCTCTGAGAAATACACTGCTAGCACCGGTGTTGGCGGAGGAAGTTAGAAGGATGGACCCGGCAAATACGGATCTTGTCAAGCTGGTGCGCCGTCGCATTTCACACGCAGTCGTTTTGTTGTTCTGTACTTACAGTCCTCTGCTTCTCTTTCTGCTTACTATAGGCTCGCGCTGGATGCGCATACCTTCGCACCGTATGCGCCAAAGAATGGACGCTCTTTAGAGAGTTCTTCTCCGTCTCTGGCCAGACTGAGATTTAGTAGGCCACTTTTCTGTGTCTCCTGTACAGTCTGACCAACGTATTGTTCTCGACAGTCAATATCTCGAAAGCCTGTGCGACCATCTCTACGACTCCCTCCGCCCCCGAATCTTGCATGAACCGAAACTCGAAGTCCTCTGCGAGCTCTGCAATATTCTCCAAGCGCTCATATCACTAGACGGAGACCCAGACGAAGACGACGACGACGATGATGCGCAGACTGTCTCTCGAACCCCACAGACGCCAGGCTTGGACGATGGTCTGTACGAGGGAGATTCAAGCTTCGACATCTCGATTCAACAGCAACCAAAGAACGACAATATCAGTACAAGTAGAGACAAGCTCCGCTTCAGTCTACTGTTAAGCACAGTGCTGCAGGATACACAGACCAGACTCGTTTTCAGAGCGCAATACGTGATGGAAGCCGAAGTACTCAACTATCAACCGAAGCCTGAAGATCTTGAATATCCCGAGAAGCTCCAGCTAAGCCGTCTTGGAGAGGGCAGTGGTAAAGGGAAAGCGAAGGAGAAGCAGGTCTACTCAAGCGAGAGTGGTAGCAATGATTATCCGTTCAAGATGGGCGTGATGGAAGAAGATGGAGTGGTGGTGTTCAAGCTGCCGCCGGAGGAGATCACGCAGAGCTGGTATCCGACGCTGCAGAAGACACTCTGGGTCTTATCAAGGTTGCATTCTTACGTTAATGTACGTTCTTTCTCCTGTCGGCAGGCGACGCTGACGTGGTATCATGTGCAGACCGCCATCTTCGAAGACTTTGCTGGAGAAGCCGTCCATCTCTGTCGACAATCCCTCACTAGCGCAGCTGAAAAGATTGCTGTCCGTCCAACGGCTTCCAAACTCGATGGACAGCTATTCGTCATTCGACATCTGCTTATTCTGAAAGAAATGGTGCGGAGTATCGATCTTGTTCAGGTTGAGCGGGCAGTTGACTTTAGTAGCGTGACGGGTGAGTCATCGACCGTTCCTATAGCGTCTAACTCCTACATGCTCACGTCGTATCTTGCAGACGCACTCTCCAACCTCCTTCGCAACCGCTCAGCTCTCTTGAACCCAAACGCCCTCTTTCAACTCGCTTCTCGCGGTATGCCAAGCTTTGCAGAAACAATGCGAGATGCCAAACGTGATCTCGACGGTACCCTCAAGGTCATCTGCGAGGATTTCATGACTCAATCGTCACTGCTTGTCTGCTCGTCCATTCGAGCGTTCTTGACACGATGTCAGGGTTTCCTGTCTGCTGCACCTGCTGGCAGTGGAACTGATCTCACTGCACAACCATGGGCTACACCTGAAGAAGTCATGAAGCTGCACGACGAGTTTGTTGCTGAAGGCCAAGGAATGGAATTAGGGATGCAACAGGTGTTAGAAAAGATGACGCTCTTCCTGGATCAGGAGAAGACAGTAGCTGTCCTGATCCCTCCTACGCAAGCTGAAGTACTAGAGCATTATACGACCTTCTACAATCTTATTAGATCAGAGTATGATTTCACCACTGCGAATGCTCTGACACCTCCTGCGCGTGTCAGAGAGAGATTGAAGGCTATAGCTGGACAGGGAGATGCTGGGTTTGTCAAAGCTAGAGATGGGTAGACAGCAATACTCTGTGTGCAGCCAGTTATAGCCAGTCACGTGTTTGCATGTTCCAGGCCCAGAGAGTGTCTTCTCCTGCTCTCTTGTCTCGAAGCTGTGTATTCTTGCTTGCCTCGTCTTTAGAGTATCGTCGTCCAGCCCTGGACCATCCGCTCTTCATCTCCTAGCGATCTTGTCTGACTCCCCGCGTCTCTCCATATTCCTCCGGCCTGCTCCTCGGAGACGCTCAATCGTCACGCGCGCTTGCAAGGACGGGTCTCTCTCGCAGTGAGTGTCTCTCCTCCTTCTCTTTCCTTCTAGAGACAGGACACTAGATCTCTATTCACTCCTTGTCTTCGCTCTATATCCTCTCTCTTCCCCATCCAGCACAACTCACTTGCTTCAACTCCAAATCAAGAGAATCACGGATCTGCCAGTCACCAACCAACAAGAGAAACAAACAGCAATCATGTCGGAGGGAACAGTCGCTGAAGTGATGCAGTGAGTGGATACTGCAGCTTTTATCGCAGCGACCAGCAGACATACTGACATTGGCATTGCTTTCGCCCGGCATCTTCTCCTTGCAGCGAGATTGCAAAGCGAACGAGCGGCAAGTTCTCGCAGTACAAGACACCCCATGTCAACGAGACAAAGTATGCAGAACTCTACGAAGAGTCCATCAAGAAGCCAGAAGTCTTCTTCGATAGAATGGCAAAGGAGCACCTCCATTTCCAGATCCCTTACCAGACTGTTCTGCACGGCGGATTCGAGACTGGAGATGTCGCATGGTTCCCTGAAGGAGGTCAGTCTGCAATCCTTTCCTATCTTCATACACTGTCCTTCCTCTCGGTTGGAATACATGCCGCCACCCGGCACTTGTCTCCGCAATTCACCAATGACAGCAGCTGATACCCTTGGCATTGTCTCTTTTTGCTTGAACAGGTCTCAATGCATCGTACAACTGTGTGGATCGATGGGCATACAAGCACCCCAACAAGACTGCAATCATCTGGGAAGCAGACGAGCCGGGTACCCATGTAGAACTCACATACGATCAGCTCCTGCAGGAAGTATGCAGAGTCGCAAACGTCCTGAAGAGAATGGGCGTCAAGAAGGGCGATGTGAGCAGGGTCGTCTTGCCATCTGCTTGAACACAGACTGATTCGTCTTTATTTCTAGGCCGTAGCCATCTACCTGCCTATGGTACCTGAAGCAGCCGTTGCTTTCCTAGCATGTGCTCGTCTGGGAGCAGTCCACTCCGTCGTCTTTGCCGGTTTCTCATCAGAGTCCCTAAGAGACAGAATCAACGACTGTCAAGCCAAGGTACTCATCACGACCGATGAAGCCAAACGAGGTGGAAAGACTATTGCAACCAAAACTATTGCAGATGCAGCTGTCAAGGAGTGCCCCGTAACAGAACACGTCCTTGTTCTGCGAAGAACAGGCGCTCAGGTGCCAATGCAGGCTGGACGAGATGTCTGGTGGCACGAAGAGGCAGCCAAGGTGCGTTATCACTATTGCATGCCGTTACATATATGTGCTAACGTGCCTCGACACTTAGGAACGTCCTTACTGCCCAATTGAGATTGTCAACTCTGAACACCCTCTCTTCATTCTATACACCTCCGGCTCCACTGGAAAGCCCAAGGGAGTCGTCCACTCGACCGCTGGATACCTACTCGGAGCTGCTCTCACCTTGAAATACGTCTTTGACGTTCACCCTGATGATCGCTTCGCTTGTATGGCAGACGTAGGCTGGATCACCGGACATACGTGAGCCGTACGATCTTCGTCCTTGCTGAGTGCAGAGCTGACGGATGTCGATACTAGCTACATCGTTTATGGTCCGCTTATGAACGGTGTTACCACCACTATCTTCGAGTCTACCCCAGTCTACCCAACACCAAGCAGATACTGGGAGTCTGTTGCCAAGCACAAGATCACCCAGTTCTACACTGCACCCACTGCCATTCGATTGCTCCGAAAGCTAGGCGAGGAATACACCAAAGGCCACGACTTGTCTACGCTCCGAACAATCGGATCTGTTGGAGAGCCTATCAACCCAGAAGCCTGGAACTGGTACCATGAGCATGTTGGTGGTGGTGAATGCCACGTCACCGATACATACTGGCAGACGGAGACTGGTTCCATCATCATTGCGCCTCTGCCTGGTGCACACAAGACCAAGCCTGGATCAGCTACTCTTCCCTTCTTCGGCATCGAGCCTGTCATCCTTGACGCTACGTCTGGAGAGGAGCTCAAAGACCAGAAGGCCGAAGGTGTACTTGCCATTCGCAAGCCATGGCCCTCCATCGCCAGAACAGTCTACGGAGACCATGCTCGCTACCTCGATACCTACATGAACCCATACAAGGGCTTCTACTTCACCGGAGACGGTGCTGCCAGGGATCACCACAACTACATCTGGATCAAGGGTCGTGTCGACGATGTTATCAACGTTTCTGGCCATCGTCTATCGACTGCAGAAATCGAATCTGCTCTCATCCAGCATCCTGGTGTGGCAGAGACAGCTGTTGTTGGTATCAATGACGAGATGACTGGACAAGCTATCTGCGCCTTCGTCTGCTTGAAGCCAGATTACAAATACGATGACTCGAAAGAAGCAGATCTCATCAAGGAGCTTACCCTCCAAGTTCGAAAGAATATCGGACCTTTCGCCGCTCCCAAGCGTCTTCTCGTGGTATCGGATCTGTAAGTCGCAGCCAACGGCAGTATTATACGAAGAACATGCGCTGACTCTTCTGTCTCCTTCTCAGCCCCAAGACAAGATCTGGTAAACTGATCCGAAGAATCCTGCGAAAGCTTGCTTCGGGCGAAGCAGACCAGCTGGGCGACTTGAGTACAGCTGCAGACCCTTCAGTCATCGAGGATATCCAGAAGAAGCTCGAGAAGGGTCAGAAGAAGTGAAAGGCTTGAATGCGAGATATCGTTACAAATCAGTAAAGCAAAGGGTGTGTCTTGTGAAACCTAGCGGCCATTTGTCTCTGTTGCGTTCGTGTAATCCAATGCAACAAGTCACTATGCTATATCAGACCATCGCTCTCCTGCCTGATGCTTCCATTCTAAACGATCTTGCAATTGCTGAATGCCTTGACTGATTGAACCGGTTACTGATAACCGGCGATGTGCTTCTTCCACAAACCAACAAAATGGTCAAGAACGTACGCTGGGTGCTCGCAAAGCGACCAACGACCTCTATTGGCGATGATGTCTTTCGAAGAGAAGTCGTCGATGCTCCCACCGAGAGCTCCCTAAATGACAACGAAATTCTGGTCCGCGTCGAGCACTTGTCACTGGACCCTGCTATGAGGGGATGGCTCCGCGATGTACGATCCTACATCAAGCCAGTACAGATCAACGAAGTCATGCGCGCTCAAGGATTGGGTAGCGTACTCGCTGTCGGCAAACATGTCAAAAACCTCAAGCTTGGCGATAAAGTTGAGGGCACTTTTGGTTGGCAAGAGTACGCCGTCGTCTCAGAAAAGACTGTGACGAAACGAGCTCCTCCCCCTGGTGCGAAGCTCGTCGACTACTTGGGAACTTTGGGCATGCCCGGTAAGCTCAAGTGCCGGTCAGACATACTGAGCTCACTCAACGCTGCCTGTACCTCCTCCTGATAGGTCAAACCGCATATTGGGGCATCTTTGATGTAGGCAAGATCAAGCCTGGGGAGGTCGTCGTAGTCTCGGGCGCTGCTGGAGCGGTCGGCAGCACAGTCTGCCAGATAGCCAAGATTCACGGATGCAAGGTCATCGGAATAGCAGGTGGTAAAGACAAGTGTGAATGGTTGGAGAAGGATCTTGGAATACAAGCACTAGACTACAAGTCTCCAAGCTTCCATGCAGACTTCAAGAAGCTGGGCTATCTCGATGTGTATTGTGAGTGTCCGAAAGCAGATTCCCACGAGACTACCAGCTGAACGCCGTGCACTCTCAGTCGATAATGTCGGAGGTGACATGCTGGATTTCATGCTCACCCGGCTTAAGCAGCATGCCCGCATTGTGCTCTGTGGAGCTATCTCAGAGTACAACTCGGTGAAGCCAAAGGGTCTTACCTCGTACCTCAATCTCATATCGCAAAGAGGTGTTCTCCAAGGTTTGGTAGTTTTCGACTATCAATCGCGCTACAGAGAGGCGGAAGAGCAGATGGCAAAGTGGATGGGTGAGGGTAAGATGAAGAGTCGCACGACTGTAGTGTGAGTACTTGAGATTTTGGGTTTGTTGAAAGCCTACTGATGAGCGGGTATTCTAGCCAAGGTTTGGACAATTGCGTCAATGGTCTTCGCGGTATTTTTGCGGGCGAAGTATGTGTCTCTGCATCTTATTGGTGTGGTGCGCGAGCTGAGGCTTTGTACCAGAACACCGGCAAGATGATTATCAGCTTGGACACATCAGCTAAAGCACACTTGTAGAATCAGCAGACTACTTTGCAGTAAGTCTCGAGTGTTGAGTGTTGTGAGACTTAGTCTTGTTAGAGGCGAATCAATGAAGAATGGGAGATGGTCAGGCCTGGTTGAACACGCTAGCGTTTGGCTGTATTGCTGATTGAAGTAGCTGAATACATTAAAGGGGTGTGTGTATGTATAGATTGAGAAACAAAGACAAGGAGGAAGAATGTGCGTGTATAGACCTCCTTGTACATTGATAGAGATGCTTACTCGTCCGTGTATGCTGACGAAAACATATACTGCCCCACCATCATGTATTGGCGATGCACTAAATGCTTGATAAGTATGTAGAAGGAAGTGTACAAGTGGTATCATGTATGACTGGTGCGGAATGACGGGTGATTGATTGATATTGTGGCAGTTGTTGATCCCACGATGATCGCTTAGGCCATTACGACGGCACTATGCGCATTCTGTGACATCGACGCAAAGATATCTCCGAAGGATGCTGCATTTGAGGCCGCCAAAGGGGCCTTGCTCGAGAAATAGTCATGGCCGGGTCCCATAACGCGAATATCGATTGCGGGTGAAGGGGTAGGCGGCGCCGACGCAGGTCGAACAGGGATATCCTGCATAGATAATCCAAAGGTGTTTGGCAGCTGTGGGCTGAAAGACAGCCCGCCGGGAGTTGGCCCGTTGCCTCCATTTCCTCGATTCATGAAAGAACCGAATAGATCTGCAAAGTTGGGTGTCGAGAGGCCAAAGCTCGCTCCCGCCGAGCCCGGACGAGCTATATCATTGCCGGATGGTGTAGAGGAATGCATGTTGATGTCTTGCTGCTGACGGGGAATGAGACTCTGGGGAGCTAGATTGATGGCTTGCGGGCGCAGTAAGGGTACGTTGGCACTTCGAGCAATTGGACCCTGAGCAAAAGGTACAGGTTGAGGAGCGGAGTGGAAAGTAGCAGTTCGAGGAGGTGAGCCCGAAGCATTCACCGCAGCCATAGGAAGAGGTACTGGCGGCATCGGCTCTGGCTGATAGTGCTGAGCCAGAGGCTGTGCGTGTTGCTGAGGAAGAGGAGCCTGAGCAGGGACCGATGGAGGCATCATAGGCTGCTGCTGCACTGGCATGTTGGCCGCAGGGTGATGGCCCATCCCAGGTGGAGGACCGTTCTGCTTTACCCAGTCTGATATGGATGGGCAGCCACATCGCTCGTGGAACGAGAGGGTATGCCGCAAGGCAAACATCTCTTTGCGAAGATTCTCAATTTCCGTGGCAAGCTGGATCACATCAAAAATGGAATATTAGCTTCGATAGAGTAGGAAGGTGCGATTAATATGACACCTACAGCAGTATTCTGAGCTTGCAAGTTTGCAGCATGGCCTTCAAGGCCATTGATCCATTCCTTCTTCTTTTGCCGTGAACGGCAAGCGGCTGTGAGTAAGAAGGATTATCGTTATTCAGCTAACGAGTCCATAATGATGGCACATCTCTGCTGACCTTGTCGATTACGTTCTAAGAAGGCTTTCCTCTTGCCTTCCTCTTCATCGTCTTCGCCTTCGGCCTCTCGAGTCTGCTGAGGAGGCTCTTCCACTATGGTGTTCTTTGCTCTATCTTTCCTTTTGTTGCTGGAAACCTCCATTATGCTAGCTTCTCTCTCTTTCTTGGCGGAAGCGTTGCCCTTTCTGCCTTTCTTGCCCGGTTTCGTGGCTGCTGCAGACGAAGTGCTGCTATAGAAACCTCTATCTTCATCCTCATCATCGATTTCCTCGAGTAAGGCTTCTGCTGCCTTGCCCTTCGCCCTTCTGCCAGCTCGCGCATTGGTACCCCCGCCAAGGCTTGTGCTGGTATGTGTGGGCTGAGCCGCGGGCGGTCGTCCGTTTGCGTATGGGATGGCGTTGGGATTTGATATTGATGTGTTGACGCCGTTGTTAGATACTGCAGAGAGCGGTGCTTGGGTTGTTGCTGCTGACGAAGGGACCGCTGAGTAAGGTGAACCACTTCGTTGGCCTTGCTGAACATGTTTCGCCGGTAGTATCAGCGGCTGTGGCTGAGGTTGATGGAATCGATTGCTTTGTGGATACTGAATCCCCGCTTGGTACGGTGGAAGCTGAGGCGGATAGCCGGACTGCTGCATCTGGTTTGTCTGGTGCTATAAGATTTATATATGAGCTTTGAGAGCGAACAAGCTTAGGAAGTGATACGCGTGCTTACCTTCTGTACTATGGGTGCAAAAGCTGCATTTGCGGCAGCTGCACCGTAGCCGGCCGTATGTGATACTTGAATCTCGTATGGTGCGGGTACGACCGTATTATCAGCGAGAGGTGCTGTAATTCCTGCTGCTGACGCCTGCAATCGAGCCGCTTCCAACTGATCGGGCGGTAGAGACGTTTTGCGGTAGGGCAGGACTGCGCTTTGCAGATTGGGAGTAGGAACAATGCTCGATGCTGGCGATCCCGCATCAGGTGATGGCCCTCCTACAGCTGGTGACGAGCCTAGCATATCCGAGCTTGTGCCAGTTGACGAGTTTTGTTTGCTATCGACATTGAACTTGGGCCGTTTCCATGAGGGCAGCGGTCCGTCAGGAATCTCATTGAAGTTATCTCTGACAGGGATGTCATTGGCAGCATTTGACGAGGAGATTGCATCCTGGAAGGGTCGCTTGAGACTGCTGTTCAAGCTGGACCGTCGCGAATCTGGGCCATCGTCTTTATCCTCTCGCTTCACATTAATGTTGTCCGCCATACTGCTGCCATCCTGTGGTCTATTGTGAGCATTGTTGCTGCTGTCCTGCTTTGGGAAGAAGCTGAGTTCGAACGGATTGAGCTCCTTGGAGGGCGAGTAGCTCTTTGGGTTTGTCGCAGACGGCGAATGCTGTTTGACTTGCGAAAGTGATGCCCAGAAGGGAGATCCGAATGCTGTGCCAGGTGTCGAGTTACCAGGTGTTCCGTTGAAGGTAAGCCAGCGAGACGGCGTGTCCTCGCCCAATCCGGACAAGAAACCGAGCTCTGCGAGATCGGGCATTCAGAGTCAGCGTTTGTTCGTATCGTTTATGCTGTGTCTGGTGATGTATGATGCAGCCAAAGGTAGAGCGTGAATGCTGGGTACCAAGGCGTGCTGCCGCGCGCACGAGCTGGTCGGCTGCGGGCGGGAAAGAATGGAAGAGGGAGAGGGTCCGCGAGCAGGCGCAGAAAGGCGACAGCTGGGTCTGTACTGTCTGCAGTAACAGCACTCTAAGCTGTGCTTTGAAGCTTCTGCTACCCTCCTCCTGCCTTTTTCTGTCCCCTCCTGCCGCCGCTCTTGTTTGTTGCTCGCTGTTTTTGGGTGATGGACACGGACTTTTGGTGATGTTTCTGAATGTGTTGATGCTCACCTTTTGCAGGCAATTCGATATTACCTGCTCCTTTGCCCTTGTCCTCCATCTCCTGCACTCGCTCGCTTTCCAGAAGGGTCGACCAGGTTTGACAGGAGGGGAAGCAGCAGAGAGCTTCGGCGGATTTGGCTGAGTGCGGGCTCGTGGAAGAGACGCGCTGGTTGTGATGTTGTAGATGTAAAGACTGTATAGAGACGCAGAATGTATATCGAACAGATCAGAAACCTGCTTTTTTGGGTTGCTCTTTTTCAGCCGGATCGCAGGAAAAGGGTGCCTTCAAGAGGAAAGCAAAGTCCTTTGGGCAACGGCTGGGCGATCTTTGCAGATCTATCACTATCAGAATGTAACCCACTGAATGAGATACACCATAGCCATACAAGACAGGCTCTGAAAAGACGCAGTCAGCCAGTCCAGGTCAAGTAAGCGCAAGCAGGCTGCTTTCAATGGGTCCTCCCGAACTGATTTGACTAGTCATCCCACGATATTGATCAACGAGGGAAAACTGACAGCCAATATTATCATCAGTAAGGCATGACTGAGCCGCCAGAATCGAGGGATGGCGCTGGAAAGTACTCGATGATTGTGTTACGCTGCCGCGAAGTCTACATGGTACAAGTCTCTAACTGCTGTGAATGTTACGCATCTAATGTTGAGAATCATTGCCTAGTCCACTGGTCGCAGCTTGAGGTCCTTGTCGCTCTCTGGGACAGTGAGGACACGCATGGTGTTGGTGTTGTTTCCTCCCGATCTCCATCCCTGAACAGCAACGATTGTATCGCCTCGCTTGATGATACCAAGGGCCAAAGCCTGAGCTAAACCATATCGAATTCTGTTGTCTACATCCGTCTGCCATCCCTCATCGCTCGATGGTCGTGGCTCAGAATAGTGGAAGGGATAGCATCCTCTGTGCAGGTGGATCTGACGAGCGGTCTGCTCGTTTCTTGTCAAGGTGAGAATGGGGACGCTAGGTCTGAACTTGGAGATGAGACGCGCAGAGTTGCCAGAAGTCGACATGACAATGATTGCTCCGGCGTTCTGCTCCAAAGCAGCAGCTACTGCAGCCATTGCTACAGTCTCGGTGGTAGCGGTCGGTCTCTTGGTGAGAGATCGGAGTTCATTGAAGAGAGGAGGGTAGCAGATAGTGGACTCGGCAAGGTAGCAGGTCTCGGCCATCATCTGGACGGCGAGAATTGGGTAGGCTCCCTTGGCGGTTTCTCCAGACAACATGACACAGTCGGCACCGTCAAGGACAGCGTTGGCAACGTCGGAAATTTCGGCTCTTGTTGGTCGAGGGTTGTACTATCGAACAATCAGCATAGCTCTGCCATTGTATACTAAGCGGTGACTCACGGTCATAGACTCGAGCATCTGAGTAGCACAGATACTGGGCTTTCCAGCAATCTGACATTTGGCAATCATCATCTTCTGAGCCATGAAGACCTGACTTGCTGGAATCTCGATACCAAGATCACCTCTTGCAACCATGACACCGTCGGTTTCTCGTAGAATTTCGTCAAAGTTCTGTACACCTTGCAAATTCTCGATCTTGACAATGATCTTGATGTTCTTGCCAGCCTCTCCGAGATGAGTTCGGATATCTTTGACATCCTGCCCTCTTCGGATGAACGAAGCAAAGATCATATCGACGTTGTTCTTGACACCGAACGTAAGATCGTCCTTGTCCTTTTGAGAGATAGCGGGGAGATCGACTTCGGTACCTGGTAGATTGACTCCCTTCTTTGAGCTCAGCGTACCGTTGTTGACGGCCTGGACTTTAAGAGTGTGGTCGTCGACCACCTCGAGGACAACGAAGGAAAGCACACCATCGTCGACGTAGATGATCTTGCCGACATCGATGACCTTTGTGATGTTCTTGTAATCGATATGCATGACCTGATCTGTGCAAGCCTTTGCGTATTTGTCGTCGGTGCTGAAGAGCATGGTGTGTCCAGCGGAGATTTTGACATCGGCATCGTCTACCATGTTACCAGTTCTGATCTCTGGTCCTTTCTGTATGTCGTACTTTCAGCTTTCTTCGAAAGCAGCTAAGAAGCATGCCAACTCACGGTGTCGAGAGCGATAGCGAGAGGGCGTCCAGCGCTGTTTGATGCAGCAGCTCGAGTGTTGTCAATGACGGACTGGTGGTATTCGTAGCTGTTGAAGCTCTCTTTCAGCTATTATATTCATCACGTGAAGCAGTAGAACCTCACCTTCCATGCGAAAAGTTCATTCGGACTAATAGCTATTGTCAGCTTCTATATCTACTAGTCGAAGGAAGAGACACGCACCGACGTTAACACCAGCTTCTCTCAGCTTGCCAATCATCTCTGGCGAATTTGTTTTAGGGCCTGAACAAGGGGAGAAAAGGTACGATAAGTACGAAGCAGGACTTCCTCATCGAAGGGCAGCCAATGCACCGATGGTAGCAATGATGGAAGTCTGATGAACAACGTTAGAAGGATCTTGAGCTGAAGCTGCGATTCGCCTACCTATTCATTCGCCAAACAGCAAATTTGATGAGATCCTTGTCAGCTATCGCCAGCCAGAAGCTTGCAGATATAAGTGCACCTTTCGGAGATTCTTCATTGTAAGAGCAGGCTCTACTGCAGGCGGGATGCTGAGCGTGCCTAGCCATTCAAGCTGGGAGGTTGACTGCGTTGAGGAATCATGAATGACGAGGAGGGATGCATCAAGATACTCGTCAGCACCATACTCACTGTCCGCTTTATAAGATACTACGCTGCTCACGTTAGAATCCACTGCAAACATTTTCGAGAATTTGATGATCACGAAGGTTGAGAGGAGGAGAACAGGTCAACGTGGTACTGACTTGAGGGAATCTGCATATCCAAATACATTCTACCGACTATGGACAGTCTATACAATAACAACTCTCGCAAAGGTGCAATGCTGTCTAGGAAGGACAGTGCTTTGTCAATTTCAAGCTCGTCCTCGGCGTCATCGTCAAACCTCACAGACGACTCGGAGTACTGGGAGCAGCAGGCTCAGCGAGAGTGGGATGAAAATATGCGACAACTTCAACTGGCTGTTAGCGTTCTCATCATGCCAACTATCGGCAAATGGCTAGGGCGGAGATGGGCATACAATCGTGAATATGGCTGCTGCAGCTACTTGTGCTTGCGGAGTAACTGATATATTGTCCTACAGTATACGCACGCTATATCACCGTCGGCTGGAGCTGGGCTCTCATCTTGCCGGCAAGATGGTTGCAAACTGCATGAAGGATTATGCGTTTGGAGCCAGAAAGCTACATAGCAATACAACAACAAAGCCTACCATGTCACTGTCCCGCAGCGTAAGTTTGTTCTGCCCATACAGCTAGCCATTACCAACCGTTCTGACCATCTCCTGCTTGTAGAATGATCACCACGAGTGCCAGCTCTAGGCAGTCTCAGCATCATAATCAAGGTGGAGATGTCTGGCTGCTCTTAGGCCGAAGCATCTCCGTACGCTGGATGGGCAGCACCCGTCAGCTTGTCGAAGGGTTGGTTGCGAGCAAGACAGTATAGAAGGAGGAGACGGAGGAATCTTAAACGGCCCGCATGACCGATTTTGTGTTGCATTTCGTGGAGAGAAACGATCCGCTGAGGAAACGTCCTGAGGAGTCGTCCTGTCTTCACCGTAATTATCTCAATGGCTTCTATCGATAGCTTCGTTATTTCAGAAGGAGCATGTAGATTTGAATGAGATTCTGGGAGAAATTCGGTGTAATCGTCAGCGCTCGTCATGTATTGATAAGCTTCGCAGTGCGAAGCATGTAGAATGAGAACGCTTACCCGCTTCGAATTGGCTGCGTTGTTGGCCAGACATGATGTACGCTGTGTACACCAGATAGCGTGATTCATACTATTCCCCACCTTCACACTGGTATCTCTGCAGTGCCCATCCTCAGGACCGCACCTCGGAGTGCTCTTCCCCAGCCGCCTTCGAGAGGACGCCTGCAAACCGGGCATGTTCCTTCTAAGGTATTCCCGGCCACATTAGGAAGGTCGCGAATGAGCTGTTGAGTGATGGGTTGGGCGATGAGAGCGGAATGGAGGCATGGTCCGCAGCTATAGACTTTGTTAGCCGTTTCTCGAACAGTATCAAATCAAGGCCTTACAAAGCGTGTCCACACTCTGTCACTACGAAAGGTGCAGGAGGACCTAGACAGATTGGGCAGACCAGTTCGCCTAGAATGACCTTATTCTCCTCCTTCTCTGGCGAGGGCTCGTGAAACACGCCACATCTTCCGTTCTCACTCGCTTCTAACCTAGCCTGTGGACTTGCGAGAGGTCGAAGAGGTGGAGTTGGCGAGTCCTCAATCACAATGGCTAGCCGGGATGAGCTGCCTTGAGACGTTTCGATAGAGGGAGGAGGAGGTGTCGCGGTATAAGATGAGGTAGTCTCATCTTCTTGTAATCTGGCCAAACGGGCATTGTAGTCATCCTCTGCATCCTGTTCGGCTTCTGGAGTAGCTGGACGCGCTCGACCTGCTATGACGATGGGCGCTGGCAGAAGCAGGTCTTCGATGGCAGAGGGAGCAACAGAATGACCTTGCGGCAGGATGTCATAGCTTTCTTGCTGAATCGGAGGTTGGATAGGCGTATTGAAGAAGTCGGCTTCTTGTGACATTATGGCGTAAGGCCAAGATGCGATGCAAGGAGAGTGCTATAATCCAGTAAACCACGGTAATAAGAATGTACTCGGAATGGGGTACTATTGCACCTCGAAGACCGGTCCCGCTATTCCAGCGCAAAGCTCTTGCTAACCCTTCAAGACCTCTCAAACCCTCTGGGAAATGGTTTGTCATATTGCGTGAAGTCAGGAAGATAACGCGTAGTCTCACGCAATTTGGCCAGTCCGAATCATCTCTGTCAGTGACTTGTCGGATCGCTCGTGATACAACAATGAATGGAAAGATTGAAGCCAAGATATAAGGAGATGGATACAGCGTAAAGGACTTCACCCGAGTTAGAGCTGGAAGCGATGGCTGACTCAAATGTAGTCGTGGGTTTGGAGTCTGCTAATCCCAGCTCATGTCCTTCACTGGGACTGCATGAGTTTAGATTAAGACAAAGGAATGCGCGTATGGGAAAGATCAAAGGTACTACCGCAACCATTGTCTAACTTCTCTATATAGCTACAGAAGATACCCATCTCGTGAACAGGAATAGTTGATTGTCCTTAGCGGCCTTGTCTTTGCTCGCAGCCCGCATACGCATCCATCGCTCTTCGGAAAGCCGAGTAACGCAGGCGAGGTGGACCAAGCAGTCCTAGAGAGGAGTCGTGGCTGAGTAGAAGTCAATAAGCGATCCTTAAATTTGACAGATAGTGGCTACTCACTAGATCTCGCATAATCGCGTGTGCCACGGCGGAAAGCCACGAAGCCTCAGATGCAGGCCGCCTAACACCATCAACAGCTGAGGTTCTGCGCATAAAGAAGCTAAGGATACAAGACATGTTCGTCAGCACAGCCCAATGCGATTGTAAGCAGTCTGCATACCTTGGAGCTTCTCCTGCAGCAACTCGGTAGTAACATCGCTTTCTTCGAGATAGCCTGACTGAACTGCTTCTGCGAGCCCACTTCCAACTCTTGCAACATGCTCTTTGCCGTCATTGGAGTCTAGCAGTGCAATCCGCAAAGAACCGACGAGCAGGGTAGACTTGGAGATACGGCAGCAATCTTGCTTTGGGAAGTGTGTAGAGAGTGCTCCTAGCATCTGACTTGAATGTCGTTTGAGTATACCTGCAGAATGCGCGTCTTAGCAGGTTCCTGCACTTTAGGTTGACCACGTCGCCTACCCTTCTCATCGTAGAGTATAAGTGACTCTATGCCATTGATCGCATTGCACCAGCTGACCAGTCCAACGACATCCTCTAGCAGCCCTTGCAGTACTGTCTCGTCTGCCCAGGCCTCGTAGCTTCCCTTTCTCCAGATGAATCTGCCTCTTGCTGCGGGCACGAAGACTAGGGCAATGCAGCTTGGAATCTTATGCTTCCTCCATCTTGCAATATCAATAGCCAAGTTGCTGGCTTCCAAACGCTTTGAGCCGGGTTGCAGCGACGCATAAAGATGAAGGACCAGCGTGAGAATGAGCGTCAAGGCGTGCAGAGCGTGTGCTATAAGCAGTACGATGATTGCTGGTAGTAAGGACAGGGCATTGTAGAGGCGACTTGACATGTCATGCTTCTTGTTGGGAGTCGGCGAAGGGGCGATGGTTAAGAAGACATTACATAGGAAAACAAGTTCGTGCAGAGCTTCAACTAATGTAATACCGGTCACATATGCACTACGTTCGCTAAAATCTCTATCTCGACAATCATGCGCCCTCAAGCAGCTCTTGGAACTCGCCGTTCTCAACCCTGTAGCAGAAGCGTTTAGTTGTGGTCGTGACGTATTGAGGAGATAAGCTTACATCTCTTTGAGGATGTCTAGCCCTCCAATGAGTTCGCCTTGAACGATGATTTGCGGGAAGGTAGGCCAATCGTTGATCTTCTTGAGTTCTGTAGAATCTCGCTTAGTATGTATGATGGAGGATATGCGAGAGGTACTCACCTTGCCGTACTGCTTCATCCTCGAGGATGTCGAACCACCCAAACTCGATCTTCTCTTCGCGCAGCAAGCCAACAGTCTTCTGTGAGAAGCCGCAGCGTGGAGCATCAGGGTTGCCTTTCATGAATAGCATGACCGGTTGCTGCGTTCCTTTGTCAGCATTGTTCGGCCTGACTTGCGGGATGTGAGATGACCGACCTGCTTCATGATCTCGTGGCAACGCGCGACGAGCTGTTCATGCGACTCCTCCAAAGGATCTATCGCCATGCCTGTTGATGTGCCATTTGAAGTTTCTGCTGGAGGTGCATATGTCGTAGGAGCGGCTTCTGGTTTCTGGTTGGAGTTGGATTGAGGTTGCGCTGGGACAGAAGTATGCTCAGCATGGGTCCATGTGCATACGGCCGTGATGCCTACCAGCTTTCGATGCTCCAGTTGGCGAAGTGTGCTTGGTAATCTCGTCAGACAGCTGCTTTGCCTGCGCTCCAGAAACTCTTCCCAGCAGTGTGTGACCCTGATAGTAGTTGTCAGTATAGTAGGATGGATCAGTTTCTGCTCACCTTCAACAGAATCGTGTATGGAACTGCGTCAACTTCGAAGCTTTCCGAGATCTCCGGCAAAGCTTCAGCTTCTACGACCAGGAAGAGAACAGCAGGATGCGCCTCTGCTAATGCTTGTATCGCTTGTGTCATGGCTGCGCATGGTTCTGCCCAGTCTGCGTAGAAGTAGAGTACCGAGATTCGCTCAAGGTCGGCTGAGAGTAGCTGTTGGAAGTGCTCTGGTGAGTTGACGGTTTGCATGTTGGTCGGTGTAGTTGCTGAGGACATGGTGGTGTGGAGTTTTGGTTGGCGAAAGGCAAGCTGGCTTCGATGACCGACACTGCACTTCTTTAGTCGTCATCTCAAATTCGGCCCGTTTCTGTCTCAACTCTGAACCTCAAAGCATCAAGATCACATTCCTGATCATGACTTGTTGATGCGACATCCGTTCGCAACCTGGACAGCATCGGTGTCTGAAGAGCTGACTTTTTCAGTTTTCGTCGTACACCGTCGCTAATGACACCAAAATGATCGTCAAGACGTCTACATCACGTTTCTGGCCTCAAATCTCGCTTTCAGCTTTTTTGTCGCTTTCAGCCTGCCCTACTTTTCGTCTCGGTTGGCGAGCTTGCTGTTACCGGTGCTACAAGAGTCGCACGAGCTTGCAGAGGGTTTACAGAGGGTTTACAGAGGGTTTACAGAGGGTTTACAGGGTTACAGAGGGTTACAGAGGGTTTACAGAGGGTTTACAGAGGGTTACAGAGGGTTTACAGAGGGTTTACAGAGGGTTTGCAGAGGGTTTACAGAGGGTTTACAGAGGGTTACAGAGGGTTTACAGAGGGTTACAGAGGGTTACAGAGGGTTTACAGAGGGTTTACAGAGGGTTACAGAGGGTTACAGAGGGTTACAGGGGGTTACAGAGGGTTTACAGAGGGTTTACAGAGGGTTTACAGAGGGTTTACAGAGGGTTTACAGAGGGTTTACAGAGGGTTACAGAGGGTTTAC